>CM074721.1:2304072-2551572 GCA_037306005.1 Rhinophrynus dorsalis
TCATTCTAGTCCTCAGCGCTAGACCACATTCTAGTCCTCAGAGCTAGACCACATTCTAGTCCTCAGTGCTAGACCACATTCTAGTCCTCAGCGCTAGACCACATTCTAGTCCTCAGAGCTAGTCCACATTCTATTCCTCAGAGCTAGACCACATTCTAGTCCTCAGCGCTAGACCACATTCTAGTCCTCAGTGCTAGACCACATTCTAGTCCTCAGCGCTAGACCACATTCTAGTCCTCAGCGCTAGACCACATTCTAGTCCTCAGAGCTAGACCACATTCTAGTCCTCAGAGCTAGACCACATTCTAGTCCTCAGCGCTAGTCCACATTCTATTCCTCAGCGCTAGTCCACATTCTAGTCCTCAGCGCTAGTCCACATTCTAGTCCTCAGCGCTAGACCACATTCTAGTCCTCAGCGCTAGACCACATTCTAGTCCTCAGCGCTAGACCACATTCTAGTCCTCAGCGCTAGTCCACATTCTAGTCCTCAGAGCTAGACCACATTCTAGTCCTCAGCGCTAGTCCACATTCTAGTCCTCAGCGCTAGACCACATTCTAGTCCTCAGCGCTAGTCCACATTCTAGTCCTCAGCGCTAGACCACATTCTATTCCTCAGAGCTAGACCACATTCTATTCCTCAGTGCTAGACCACATTCTAGTCCTCAGAGCTAGACCACATTCTAGTCCTCAGCGCTAGACCACATTCTAGTCCTCAGCGCTAGACCCCATTCTATTCCTCAGCGCTAGACCACATTCTAGTCCTCAGCGCTAGTCCACATTCTAGTCCTCAGCGCTAGACCACATTCTAGTCCTCAGCGCTAGACCACATTCTAGTCCTCAGAGCTAGACCACATTCTAGTCCTCAGCGCTAGTCCACATTCTATTCCTCAGCGCTAGTCCACATTCTAGTCCTCAGCGCTAGACCACATTCTAGTCCTCAGAGCTAGACCACATTCTATTCCTCAGCGCTAGACCACATTCTATTCCTCAGTGCTAGACCACATTCTATTCCTCAGAGCTAGACCACATTCTAGTCCTCAGTGCTAGACCACATTCTAGTCCTCAGCGCTAGACCACATTCTATTCCTCAGTGCTAGACCACATTCTAGTCCTCAGAGCTAGACCACATTCTAGTCCTCAGTGCTAGACCACATTCTAGTCCTCAGCGCTAGACCACATTCTATTCCTCAGTGCTAGACCACATTCTAGTCCTCAGAGCTAGACCACATTATAGTCCTCAGTGCTAGTCCACATTCTATTCCTCAGCGCTAGTCCACATTCTAGTCCTCAGCGCTAGACCACATTCTAGTCCTCAGTGCTAGACCACATTCTAGTCCTCAGCGCTAGACCACATTCTAGTCCTCAGCGCTAGTCCACATTCTATTCCTCAGAGCTAGACCACATTCTAGTCCTCAGAGCTAGACCACATTCTAGTCCTCAGAGCTAGTCCACATTCTAGTCCTCAGAGCTAGTCCACATTCTAGTCCTCAGCGCTAGACCACATTCTAGTCCTCAGTGCTAGACCACATTCTAGTCCTCAGCGCTAGACCACATTCTAGTCCTCAGAGCTAGACCACATTCTAGTCCTCAGAGCTAGTCCACATTCTAGTCCTCAGAGCTAGACCACATTCTATTCCTCAGAGCTAGTCCACATTCTAGTCCTCAGAGCTAGTCCACATTCTAGTCCTCAGCGCTAGACCACATTCTAGTCCTCAGAGCTAGACCACATTCTAGTCCTCAGCGCTAGACCACATTCTAGTCCTCAGTGCTAGACCACATTCTAGTCCTCAGCGCTAGACCACATTCTAGTCCTCAGCGCTAGTCCACATTCTATTCCTCAGCGCTAGACCACATTCTATCCTCAGCGCTAGACCACATTCTATTCCTCAGCGCTAGACCACATTCTAGTCCTCAGCGCTAGTCCACATTCTAGTCCTCAGTGCTAGACCACATTCTAGTCCTCAGCGCTAGTCCACATTCTAGTCCTCAGCGCTAGACCACATTCTAGTCCTCAGCGCTAGACCACATTCTAGTCCTCAGAGCTAGACCACATTCTATTCCTCAGTGCTAGACCACATTCTATCCTCAGAGCTAGACCACATTCTAGTCCTCAGAGCTAGTCCACATTCTATTCCTCAGCGCTAGACCACATTCTATTCCTCAGAGCTAGTCCACATTCTAGTCCTCAGCGCTAGACCACATTCTAGTCCTCAGTGCTAGACCACATTCTAGTCCTCAGCGCTAGACCACATTCTAGTCCTCAGCGCTAGTCCACATTCTATTCCTCAGAGCTAGACCACATTCTAGTCCTCAGTGCTAGTCCACATTCTAGTCCTCAGTGCTAGACCACATTCTAGTCCTCAGCGCTAGACCACATTCTATCCTCAGAGCTAGACCACATTCTAGTCCTCAGAGCTAGTCCACATTCTATTCCTCAGCGCTAGACCACCTTCTAGTCCTCAGTGCTAGATGTGCTAGACCACCTTCTAGTCCTCAGCGCTAGACCACATTCTAGTCCTCAGCGCTAGACCACATTCTAGTCCTCAGTGCTAGTCCACATTCTAGTCCTCAGCGCTAGTCCCACATTCTATTCCTCAGCGCTAGTCCACATTCTAGTCCTCAGAGCTAGACCACATTCTAGTCCTCAGTGCTAGTCCACATTCTATTCCTCAGCGCTAGTCACATTCTAGTCCTCAGCGCTAGACACATTCTAATCCTCAGCGCTAGACACATTCTATTCCTCAGCGCTAGACCACATCTATTCCTCAGCGCTAGTCCACATTCTAGTCCTCAGTGCTAGACCACATTCTAGTCCTCAGTGCTAGACCACATTCTAGTCCTCAGAGCTAGACCACATTCTATTCTCAGTGCTAGACCACATTCTAGTCCTCAGCGCTAGACCACATTCTATTCCTCAGAGCTAGACCACATTCTAGTCCTCAGTGCTAGACCACATTCTAGTCCTCAGTGCTAGACCACATTCTAGTCCTCAGCGCTAGACCACATTCTATCCTCAGAGCTAGACCACATTCTAGTCCTCAGCGCTAGTCCACATTCTATTCCTCAGCGCTAGTCCACATTCTAGTCCTCAGAGCTAGTCCACATTCTATTCCTCAGCGCTAGTCCACATTCTAGTCCTCAGCGCTAGACCACATTCTAGTCCTCAGCGCTAGACCACATTCTAGTCCTCAGAGCTAGACCACATTCTATTCCTCAGAGCTAGACACATTCTAGTCCTCAGCGCTAGACCACATTCTAGTCCTCAGTGCTAGACCACATTCTAGTCCTCAGCACTAGACCACATTCTAGTCCTCAGAGCTAGACCACATTCTAGTCCTCAGTGCTAGTCCACATTCTAGTCCTCAGAGCTAGACCACATTCTATTCCTCAGCGCTAGTCCACATTCTAGTCCTCAGCGCTAGACCACATTCTAGTCCTCAGCGCTAGTCACATTCTATTCCTCAGCGCTAGTCCACATTCTAGTCCTCAGCGCTAGACCACATTCTATCCTCAGAGCTAGACCACATTCTAGTCCTCAGCGCTAGACCACATTCTAGTCCTCAGAGCTAGACCACATTCTATTCCTCAGAGCTAGACCACATTCTAGTCCTCAGCGCTAGACCACATTCTAGTCCTCAGTGCTAGACCACATTCTAGTCCTCAGCACTAGACCACATTCTAGTCCTCAGAGCTAGACCACATTCTAGTCCTCAGTGCTAGACCACATTCTAGTCCTCAGCACTAGACCACATTCTAGTCCTCAGAGCTAGACCACATTCTAGTCTCAGCGCTAGTCCACATTCTATTCTCAGTGCTAGACCACATTCTATTCCTCAGCGCTAGACCACATTCTAGTCCTCAGAGCTAGACCACATTCTAGTCCTCAGAGCTAGACCACATTCTAGTCCTCAGAGCTAGACCACCTTCTAGTCCTCAGCGCTAGTCCACATTCTATTCCTCAGTGCTAGACCACATTCTAGTCCTCAGCGCTAGACCACATTCTATTCCTCAGAGCTAGACCACATTCTAGTCCTCAGCGCTAGACCACATTCTAGTCCTCAGAGCTAGACCACATTCTAGTCCTCAGCGCTAGACCACATTCTAGTCCTCAGCGCTAGTCCACATTCTATTCCTCAGTGCTAGACCACATTCTATTCCTCAGCGCTAGTCCACATTCTAGTCCTCAGAGCTAGTCACATTCTAGTCCTCAGAGCTAGACCACATTCTATTCCTCAGCGCTAGACCACATTCTAGTCCTCAGAGCTAGACCACATTCTAGTCCTCAGAGCTAGACCACATTCTAGTCCTCAGAGCTAGACCACCTTCTAGTCCTCAGCGCTAGTCCACATTCTATTCCTCAGTGCTAGACCACATTCTAGTCCTCAGCGCTAGACCACATTCTATTCCTCAGAGCTAGACCACATTCTAGTCCTCAGCGCTAGACCACATTCTAGTCCTCAGAGCTAGACCACATTCTAGTCCTCAGCGCTAGACCACATTCTAGTCCTCAGCGCTAGTCCACATTCTAGTCCTCAGCGCTAGACCACATTCTATCCTCAGCGCTAGTCCACATTCTAGACCTCAGTGCTAGACCACATTCTAGTCCTCAGAGCTAGACCACATTCTAGTCCTCAGCGCTAGACCACATTCTAGTCCTCAGCGCTAGACCACATTCTATTCCTCAGAGCTAGACCACATTCTAGTCCTCAGCGCTAGTCCACATTCTATTCCTCAGAGCTAGACCACATTCTAGTCCTCAGCGCTAGACCACATTCTAGTCCTCAGTGCTAGACCACATTCTAGTCCTCAGCGCTAGACCACATTCTATTCTCAGAGCTAGACCACATTCTATTCCTCAGTGCTAGACCACATTCTAGTCCTCAGTGCTAGTCCACATTCTAGTCCTCAGCGCTAGACCACATTCTAGTCCTCAGCGCTAGTCCACATTCTATTCCTCAGCGCTAGACCACATTCTAGTCCTCAGAGCTAGACCACATTCTAGTCCTCAGTGCTAGACCACATTCTAGTCCTCAGAGCTAGACCACATTCTATTCCTCAGTGCTAGACCACATTCTATCCTCAGAGCTAGACCACATTCTAGTCCTCAGCGCTAGACCACATTCTAGTCCTCAGCGCTAGACCACATTCTAGTCCTCAGTGCTAGACCACATTCTATTCCTCAGCGCTAGACCACATTCTAGTCCTCAGCGCTAGACCACATTCTAGTCCTCAGAGCTAGACCACATTCTAGTCCTCAGTGCTAGACCACATTCTAGTCCTCAGCGCTAGACCACATTCTAGTCCTCAGAGCTAGTCCACATTCTATTCCTCAGAGCTAGACCACATTCTAGTCCTCAGCGCTAGACCACATTCTAGTCCTCAGTGCTAGACCACATTCTAGTCCTCAGCGCTAGACCACATTCTAGTCCTCAGCGCTAGACCACATTCTAGTCCTCAGAGCTAGACCACATTCTAGTCCTCAGAGCTAGACCACATTCTAGTCCTCAGCGCTAGTCCACATTCTATTCCTCAGCGCTAGTCCACATTCTAGTCCTCAGCGCTAGTCCACATTCTAGTCCTCAGCGCTAGACCACATTCTAGTCCTCAGCGCTAGACCACATTCTAGTCCTCAGCGCTAGACCACATTCTAGTCCTCAGCGCTAGTCCACATTCTAGTCCTCAGAGCTAGACCACATTCTAGTCCTCAGCGCTAGTCCACATTCTAGTCCTCAGCGCTAGACCACATTCTAGTCCTCAGCGCTAGTCCACATTCTATTCCTCAGCGCTAGACCACATTCTATTCCTCAGAGCTAGACCACATTCTATTCCTCAGTGCTAGACCACATTCTAGTCCTCAGAGCTAGACCACATTCTAGTCCTCAGCGCTAGACCACATTCTAGTCCTCAGCGCTAGACCCCATTCTATTCCTCAGCGCTAGACCACATTCTATCCTCAGCGCTAGTCCACATTCTAGTCCTCAGCGCTAGACCACATTCTAGTCCTCAGCGCTAGACCACATTCTAGTCCTCAGAGCTAGACCACATTCTAGTCCTCAGCGCTAGTCACATTCTATTCCTCAGCGCTAGTCCACATTCTAGTCCTCAGCGCTAGACCACATTCTAGTCCTCAGAGCTAGACCACATTCTATTCCTCAGCGCTAGACCACATTCTATTCCTCAGTGCTAGACCACATTCTATTCCTCAGAGCTAGACCACATTCTAGTCCTCAGTGCTAGACCACATTCTAGTCCTCAGCGCTAGACCACATTCTATTCCTCAGTGCTAGACCACATTCTAGTCCTCAGAGCTAGACCACATTCTAGTCCTCAGTGCTAGACCACATTCTAGTCCTCAGCGCTAGACCACATTCTATTCCTCAGTGCTAGACCACATTCTAGTCCTCAGAGCTAGACCACATTATAGTCCTCAGTGCTAGTCCACATTCTATTCCTCAGCGCTAGTCCACATTCTAGTCCTCAGCGCTAGACCACATTCTAGTCCTCAGTGCTAGACCACATTCTAGTCCTCAGCGCTAGACCACATTCTAGTCCTCAGCGCTAGTCCACATTCTATTCCTCAGAGCTAGACCACATTCTAGTCCTCAGAGCTAGACCACATTCTAGTCCTCAGAGCTAGTCCACATTCTAGTCCTCAGAGCTAGTCCACATTCTAGTCCTCAGCGCTAGACCACATTCTAGTCCTCAGTGCTAGACCACATTCTAGTCCTCAGCGCTAGACCACATTCTAGTCCTCAGAGCTAGTCCACATTCTAGTCCTCAGAGCTAGTCCACATTCTAGTCCTCAGAGCTAGACCACATTCTATTCCTCAGAGCTAGTCCACATTCTAGTCCTCAGAGCTAGTCCACATTCTAGTCCTCAGCGCTAGACCACATTCTAGTCCTCAGAGCTAGACCACATTCTAGTCCTCAGCGCTAGACCACATTCTAGTCCTCAGTGCTAGACCACATTCTAGTCCTCAGCGCTAGACCACATTCTAGTCCTCAGCGCTAGTCCACATTCTATTCCTCAGCGCTAGACCACATTCTATCCTCAGCGCTAGACCACATTCTATTCCTCAGCGCTAGACCACATTCTAGTCCTCAGCGCTAGTCCACATTCTAGTCCTCAGTGCTAGACCACATTCTAGTCCTCAGCGCTAGTCCACATTCTAGTCCTCAGCGCTAGACCACATTCTAGTCCTCAGCGCTAGACCACATTCTAGTCCTCAGAGCTAGACCACATTCTATTCCTCAGTGCTAGACCACATTCTATCCTCAGAGCTAGACCACATTCTAGTCCTCAGAGCTAGTCCACATTCTATTCCTCAGCGCTAGACCACATTCTATTCCTCAGAGCTAGTCCACATTCTAGTCCTCAGCGCTAGACCACATTCTAGTCCTCAGTGCTAGACCACATTCTAGTCCTCAGCGCTAGACCACATTCTAGTCCTCAGCGCTAGTCCACATTCTATTCCTCAGAGCTAGACCACATTCTAGTCCTCAGTGCTAGTCCACATTCTAGTCCTCAGTGCTAGACCACATTCTAGTCCTCAGCGCTAGACCACATTCTATCCTCAGAGCTAGACCACATTCTAGTCCTCAGAGCTAGTCCACATTCTATTCCTCAGCGCTAGACCACCTTCTAGTCCTCAGTGCTAGACCACCTTCTAGTCCTCAGCGCTAGACCACATTCTAGTCCTCAGCGCTAGACCACATTCTAGTCCTCAGTGCTAGTCCACATTCTAGTCCTCAGCGCTAGTCCACATTCTATTCCTCAGCGCTAGTCCACATTCTAGTCCTCAGAGCTAGACCACATTCTAGTCCTCAGTGCTAGTCCACATTCTATTCCTCAGCGCTAGTCCACATTCTAGTCCTCAGCGCTAGACCACATTCTAATCCTCAGCGCTAGACCACATTCTATTCCTCAGCGCTAGACCACATTCTATTCCTCAGCGCTAGTCCACATTCTAGTCCTCAGTGCTAGACCACATTCTAGTCCTCAGTGCTAGACCACATTCTAGTCCTCAGAGCTAGACCACATTCTATTCCTCAGTGCTAGACCACATTCTAGTCCTCAGCGCTAGACCACATTCTATTCCTCAGAGCTAGACCACATTCTAGTCCTCAGTGCTAGACCACATTCTAGTCCTCAGTGCTAGACCACATTCTAGTCCTCAGAGCTAGACCACATTCTATCCTCAGAGCTAGACCACATTCTAGTCCTCAGCGCTAGTCCACATTCTATTCCTCAGCGCTAGTCCACATTCTAGTCCTCAGAGCTAGTCCACATTCTATTCCTCAGCGCTAGTCCACATTCTAGTCCTCAGCGCTAGACCACATTCTAGTCCTCAGCGCTAGACCACATTCTAGTCCTCAGAGCTAGACCACATTCTATTCCTCAGAGCTAGACCACATTCTAGTCCTCAGCGCTAGACCACATTCTAGTCCTCAGTGCTAGACCACATTCTAGTCCTCAGCACTAGACCACATTCTAGTCCTCAGAGCTAGACCACATTCTAGTCCTCAGTGCTAGTCCACATTCTAGTCCTCAGAGCTAGACCACATTCTATTCCTCAGCGCTAGTCCACATTCTAGTCCTCAGCGCTAGACCACATTCTAGTCCTCAGCGCTAGTCCACATTCTATTCCTCAGCGCTAGTCCACATTCTAGTCCTCAGCGCTAGACCACATTCTATCCTCAGAGCTAGACCACATTCTAGTCCTCAGCGCTAGACCACATTCTAGTCCTCAGAGCTAGACCACATTCTATTCCTCAGAGCTAGACCACATTCTAGTCCTCAGCGCTAGACCACATTCTAGTCCTCAGTGCTAGACCACATTCTAGTCCTCAGCACTAGACCACATTCTAGTCCTCAGAGCTAGACCACATTCTAGTCCTCAGTGCTAGACCACATTCTAGTCCTCAGCACTAGACCACATTCTAGTCCTCAGAGCTAGACCACATTCTAGTCCTCAGCGCTAGACCACATTCTATTCCTCAGTGCTAGACCACATTCTAGTCCTCAGAGCTAGACCACATTCTAGTCCTCAGAGCTAGACCACATTCTAGTCCTCAGAGCTAGACCACCTTCTAGTCCTCAGCGCTAGACCACATTCTAGTCCTCAGAGCTAGACCACATTCTAGTCCTCAGCGCTAGACCACATTCTAGTCCTCAGCGCTAGTCCACATTCTATTCCTCAGTGCTAGACCACATTCTATTCCTCAGCGCTAGACCACATTCTAGTCCTCAGAGCTAGACCACATTCTAGTCCTCAGAGCTAGACCACATTCTAGTCCTCAGAGCTAGACCACCTTCTAGTCCTCAGCGCTAGTCCACATTCTATTCCTCAGTGCTAGACCACATTCTAGTCCTCAGCGCTAGACCACATTCTATTCCTCAGAGCTAGACCACATTCTAGTCCTCAGCGCTAGACCACATTCTAGTCCTCAGAGCTAGACCACATTCTAGTCCTCAGCGCTAGACCACATTCTAGTCCTCAGCGCTAGTCCACATTCTATTCCTCAGTGCTAGACCACATTCTATTCCTCAGCGCTAGTCCACATTCTAGTCCTCAGAGCTAGTCCACATTCTAGTCCTCAGAGCTAGACCACATTCTATTCCTCAGCGCTAGACCACATTCTAGTCCTCAGAGCTAGACCACATTCTAGTCCTCAGAGCTAGACCACATTCTAGTCCTCAGAGCTAGACCACCTTCTAGTCCTCAGCGCTAGTCCACATTCTATTCCTCAGTGCTAGACCACATTCTAGTCCTCAGCGCTAGACCACATTCTATTCCTCAGAGCTAGACCACATTCTAGTCCTCAGCGCTAGACCACATTCTAGTCCTCAGAGCTAGACCACATTCTAGTCCTCAGCGCTAGACCACATTCTAGTCCTCAGCGCTAGTCCACATTCTAGTCCTCAGCGCTAGACCACATTCTATCCTCAGCGCTAGTCCACATTCTAGACCTCAGTGCTAGACCACATTCTAGTCCTCAGAGCTAGACCACATTCTAGTCCTCAGCGCTAGACCACATTCTAGTCCTCAGCGCTAGACCACATTCTATTCCTCAGAGCTAGACCACATTCTAGTCCTCAGCGCTAGTCACATTCTATTCCTCAGAGCTAGACCACATTCTAGTCCTCAGCGCTAGACCACATTCTAGTCCTCAGTGCTAGACCACATTCTAGTCCTCAGCGCTAGACCACATTCTATTCCTCAGAGCTAGACCACATTCTATTCCTCAGTGCTAGACCACATTCTAGTCCTCAGTGCTAGTCCACATTCTAGTCCTCAGCGCTAGACCACATTCTAGTCCTCAGCGCTAGTCCACATTCTATTCCTCAGCGCTAGACCACATTCTAGTCCTCAGAGCTAGACCACATTCTAGTCCTCAGTGCTAGACCACATTCTAGTCCTCAGAGCTAGACCACATTCTATTCCTCAGTGCTAGACCACATTCTATCCTCAGAGCTAGACCACATTCTAGTCCTCAGCGCTAGACCACATTCTAGTCCTCAGCGCTAGACCACATTCTAGTCCTCAGTGCTAGACCACATTCTATTCCTCAGCGCTAGACCACATTCTAGTCCTCAGCGCTAGACCACATTCTAGTCCTCAGAGCTAGACCACATTCTAGTCCTCAGTGCTAGACCACATTCTAGTCCTCAGCGCTAGACCACATTCTAGTCCTCAGAGCTAGTCCACATTCTATTCCTCAGAGCTAGACCACATTCTAGTCCTCAGCGCTAGACCACATTCTAGTCCTCAGTGCTAGACCACATTCTAGTCCTCAGCGCTAGACCACATTCTAGTCCTCAGCGCTAGACCACATTCTAGTCCTCAGAGCTAGACCACATTCTAGTCCTCAGAGCTAGACCACATTCTAGTCCTCAGCGCTAGTCCACATTCTATTCCTCAGCGCTAGTCCACATTCTAGTCCTCAGTGCTAGTCCACATTCTAGTCCTCAGCGCTAGACCACATTCTAGTCCTCAGCGCTAGACCACATTCTAGTCCTCAGCGCTAGACCACATTCTAGTCCTCAGCGCTAGTCCACATTCTAGTCCTCAGAGCTAGACCACATTCTAGTCCTCAGCGCTAGTCCACATTCTAGTCCTCAGCGCTAGACCACATTCTAGTCCTCAGCGCTAGTCCACATTCTATTCCTCAGCGCTAGACCACATTCTATTCCTCAGAGCTAGACACATTCTATTCCTCAGTGCTAGACCACATTCTAGTCCTCAGAGCTAGACCACATTCTAGTCCTCAGCGCTAGACCACATTCTAGTCCTCAGCGCTAGACCCCATTCTATTCCTCAGCGCTAGACCACATTCTATCCTCAGCGCTAGTCCACATTCTAGTCCTCAGCGCTAGACCACATTCTAGTCCTCAGAGCTAGACCACATTCTAGTCCTCAGCGCTAGTCCACATTCTATTCCTCAGCGCTAGTCCACATTCTAGTCCTCAGCGCTAGACCACATTCTAGTCCTCAGAGCTAGACCACATTCTATTCCTCAGCGCTAGACCACATTCTATTCCTCAGTGCTAGACCACATTCTATTCCTCAGAGCTAGACCACATTCTAGTCCTCAGTGCTAGACCACATTCTAGTCCTCAGCGCTAGACCACATTCTATTCCTCAGTGCTAGACCACATTCTAGTCCTCAGAGCTAGACCACATTCTAGTCCTCAGTGCTAGACCACATTCTAGTCCTCAGCGCTAGACCACATTCTATTCCTCAGTGCTAGACCACATTCTAGTCCTCAGAGCTAGACCACATTATAGTCCTCAGTGCTAGTCCACATTCTATTCCTCAGCGCTAGTCCACATTCTAGTCCTCAGCGCTAGACCACATTCTAGTCCTCAGTGCTAGACCACATTCTAGTCCTCAGCGCTAGACCACATTCTAGTCCTCAGCGCTAGTCCACATTCTATTCCTCAGAGCTAGACCACATTCTAGTCCTCAGAGCTAGACCACATTCTAGTCCTCAGAGCTAGTCCACATTCTAGTCCTCAGAGCTAGTCCACATTCTAGTCCTCAGCGCTAGACCACATTCTAGTCCTCAGTGCTAGACCACATTCTAGTCCTCAGCGCTAGACCACATTCTAGTCCTCAGAGCTAGACCACATTCTAGTCCTCAGAGCTAGTCCACATTCTAGTCCTCAGAGCTAGACCACATTCTATTCCTCAGAGCTAGTCCACATTCTAGTCCTCAGAGCTAGTCCACATTCTAGTCCCTCAGCGCTAGACCACATTCTAGTCCTCAGAGCTAGACCACATTCTAGTCCTCAGCGCTAGACCACATTCTAGTCCTCAGTGCTAGACCACATTCTAGTCCTCAGCGCTAGACCACATTCTAGTCCTCAGCGCTAGTCCACATTCTATTCCTCAGCGCTAGACCACATTCTATCCTCAGCGCTAGACCACATTCTATTCCTCAGCGCTAGACCACATTCTAGTCCTCAGCGCTAGTCCACATTCTAGTCCTCAGTGCTAGACCACATTCTAGTCCTCAGCGCTAGTCCACATTCTAGTCCTCAGCGCTAGACCACATTCTAGTCCTCAGCGCTAGACCACATTCTAGTCCTCAGAGCTAGACCACATTCTATTCCTCAGTGCTAGACCACATTCTATCCTCAGAGCTAGACCACATTCTAGTCCTCAGAGCTAGTCCACATTCTATTCCTCAGCGCTAGACCACATTCTATTCCTCAGAGCTAGTCCACATTCTAGTCCTCAGCGCTAGACCACATTCTAGTCCTCAGTGCTAGACCACATTCTAGTCCTCAGCGCTAGACCACATTCTAGTCCTCAGCGCTAGTCCACATTCTATTCCTCAGAGCTAGACCACATTCTAGTCCTCAGTGCTAGTCCACATTCTAGTCCTCAGTGCTAGACCACATTCTAGTCCTCAGCGCTAGACCACATTCTAGTCCTCAGAGCTAGACCACATTCTAGTCCTCAGAGCTAGTCCACATTCTATTCCTCAGCGCTAGTCCACATTCTAGTCCTCAGCGCTAGACCACATTCTAGTCCTCAGTGCTAGACCACATTCTATTCCTCAGAGCTAGACCACATTCTAGTCCTCAGTGCTAGACCACATTCTATTCCTCAGCGCTAGTCCACATTCTAGTCCTCAGCGCTAGACCACATTCTAGTCCTCAGTGCTAGACCACATTCTATTCCTCAGAGCTAGACCACATTCTATTCCTCAGCGCTAGACCACATTCTAGTCCTCAGAGCTAGACCACATTCTAGTCCTCAGAGCTAGTCCACATTCTATTCCTCAGCGCTAGTCCACATTCTAGTCCTCAGCGCTAGACCACATTCTAGTCCTCAGTGCTAGACCACATTCTATTCCTCAGAGCTAGACCACATTCTAGTCCTCAGTGCTAGACCACATTCTATTCCTCAGCGCTAGTCCACATTCTATTCCTCAGCGCTAGTCCACATTCTAGTCCTCAGCGCTAGACCACATTCTAGTCCTCAGTGCTAGACCACATTCTATTCCTCAGAGCTAGACCACATTCTAGTCCTCAGCGCTAGACCACATTCTATCCTCAGTGTTAGACCACATTCTAGTCCTCAGCGCTAGACCACATTCTATCCTCAGCGCTAGTCCACATTCTAGTCCTCAGTGCTAGACCACATTCTAGTCCTCAGCGCTAGACCACATTCTAGTCCTCAGTGCTAGACCACATTCTAGTCCTCAGTGCTAGTCCACATTCTATTCCTCAGAGCTAGACCACATTCTAGTCCTCAGAGCTAGACCACATTCTATCCTCAGCGCTAGACCACATTCTAGTCCTCAGCGCTAGTCCACATTCTAGTCTTCAGCGCTAGACCACATTCTATCCTCAGCGCTAGTCCACATTCTAGTCCTCAGCGCTAGACCACATTCTAGTCCTCAGTGCTAGACCACATTCTAGTCCTCAGCGCTAGTCCACATTCTATTCCTCAGAGCTAGACCACATTCTGGTCCTCAGCGCTAGACCACATTCTAGTCCTCAGTGCTAGACCACATTCTAGTCCTCAGAGCTAGACCACATTCTAGTCCTCAGCGCTAGACCACATTCTAGTCCTCAGAGCTAGTCCACATTCTAGTCCTCAGCGCTAGACCACATTCTAGTCCTCAGCGCTAGTCCACATTCTATTCCTCAGAGCTAGACCACATTCTAGTCCTCAGAGCTAGTCCACATTCTAGTCCTCAGAGCTAGTCCACATTCTAGTCCTCAGCGCTAGACCACATTCTAGTCCTCAGTGCTAGACCACATTCTAGTCCTCAGCGCTAGACCACATTCTATTCCTCAGAGCTAGACCACATTCTAGTCCTCAGTGCTAGACCACATTCTAGTCCTCAGTGCTAGACCACATTCTAGTCCTCAGCGCTAGACCACATTCTATTCCTCAGAGCTAGACCACATTCTAGTCCTCAGCGCTAGACCACATTCTAGTCCTCAGCGCTAGTCCACATTCTAGTCCTCAGTGCTAGACCACATTCTAGTCCTCAGCGCTAGTCCACATTCTAGTCCTCAGTGCTAGACCACATTCTATTCCTCAGAGCTAGTCCACATTCTAGTCCTCAGCGCTAGACCACATTCTAGTCCTCAGTGCTAGACCACATTCTAGTCCTCAGCGCTAGACCACATTCTATTCCTCAGAGCTAGACCACATTCTAGTCCTCAGCGCTAGTCCACATTCTAGTCCTCAGTGCTAGACCACATTCTATTCCTCAGCGCTAGACCACATTCTAGTCCTCAGTGCTAGACCACATTCTATTCCTCAGAGCTAGTCCACATTCTAGTCCTCAGAGCTAGACCACATTCTAGTCCTCAGCGCTAGACCACATTCTAGTCCTCAGAGCTAGACCACATTCTAGTCCTCAGTGCTAGACCACATTCTAGTCCTCAGTGCTAGACCACATTCTAGTCCTCAGCGCTAGTCCACATTCTATTCCTCAGAGCTAGACCACATTCTAGTCCTCAGCGCTAGACCACATTCTAGTCCTCAGCGCTAGACCACATTCTAGTCCTCAGCGCTAGTCCACATTCTATTCCTCAGAGCTAGACCACATTCTAGTCCTCAGAGCTAGACCACATTCTAGTCCTCAGAGCTAGACCACATTCTAGTCCTCAGCGCTAGACCACATTCTAGTCCTCAGAGCTAGTCCACATTCTAGTCCTCAGCGCTAGACCACATTCTAGTCCTCAGTGCTAGACCACATTCTAGTCCTCAGCGCTAGACCACATTCTATTCCTCAGAGCTAGACCACATTCTAGTCCTCAGCGCTAGACCACATTCTATTCCTCAGAGCTAGACCACATTCTATTCCTCAGAGCTAGACCACATTCTAGTCCTCAGTGCTAGACCACATTCTATCCTCAGAGCTAGACCACATTCTAGTCCTCAGCGCTAGACTACATTCTAGTCCTCAGAGCTAGACCACATTCTATTCCTCAGAGCTAGACCACATTCTAGTCCTCAGTGCTAGACCACATTCTATCCTCAGAGCTAGTCCACATTCTAGTCCTCAGAGCTAGTCCACATTCTAGTCCTCAGCGCTAGACCACATTCTAGTCCTCAGTGCTAGACCACATTCTAGTCCTCAGCGCTAGTCCACATTCTAGTCCTCAGCGCTAGTCCACATTCTAGTCCTCAGCGCTAGTCCACATTCTAGTCCTCAGTGCTAGACCACATTCTAGTCCTCAGCGCTAGTCCACATTCTATTCCTCAGAGCTAGACCACATTCTAGTCCTCAGTGCTAGACCACATTCTAGTCCTCAGAGCTAGACCACATTCTAGTCCTCAGAGCTAGACCACATTCTAGTCCTCAGTGCTAGACCACATTCTAGTCCTCAGCGCTAGACCACATTCTAGTCCTCAGCGCTAGACCACATTCTAGTCCTCAGCGCTAGACCACATTCTAGTCCTCAGCGCTAGTCCACATTCTAGTCCTCAGTGCTAGACCACATTCTAGTCCTCAGCGCTAGTCCACATTCTAGTCCTCAGCGCTAGTCCACATTCTAGTCCTCAGCGCTAGTCCACATTCTATTCCTCAGAGCTAGACCACATTCTAGTCCTCAGAGCTAGTCCACATTCTAGTCCTCAGAGCTAGACCACATTCTATTCCTCAGAGCTAGACCACATTCTAGTCCTCAGCGCTAGACCACATTCTATCCTCAGAGCTAGACCACATTCTAGTCCTCAGCGCTAGACCACATTCTATCCTCAGTGCTAGACCACATTCTATTCCTCAGAGCTAGACCACATTCTAGTCCTCAGTGCTAGACCACATTCTATTCCTCAGAGCTAGACCACATTCTATTCCTCAGAGCTAGACCACATTCTAGTCCTCAGCGCTAGTCCACATTCTAGTCCTCAGCGCTAGACCACATTCTAGTCCTCAGCGCTAGACCGCATTCTAGTCCTCAGCGCTAGACCACATTCTATTCCTCAGAGCTAGTCCACATTCTAGTCCTCAGCGCTAGACCACATTCTAGTCCTCAGTGCTAGACCACATTCTAGTCCTCAGAGCTAGACCACATTCTAGTCCTCAGCGCTAGTCCACATTCTAGTCCTCAGAGCTAGACCACATTCTAGTCCTCAGAGCTAGACCACATTCTAGTCCTCAGTGCTAGACCACATTCTAGTCCTCAGCGCTAGTCCACATTCTATTCCTCAGAGCTAGACCACATTCTAGTCCTCAGAGCTAGTCCACATTCTATTCCTCAGCACTAGACCACATTCTATTCCTCAGAGCTAGACCACATTCTAGTCCTCAGAGCTAGACCACATTCTATTCCTCAGCGCTAGTCCACATTCTAGTCCTCAGAGCTAGACCACATTCTAGTCCTCAGAGCTAGACCACATTCTAGTCCTCAGAGCTAGACCACATTCTAGTCCTCAGTGCTAGTCCACATTCTATTCCTCAGCGCTAGACCACATTCTAATCCTCAGTGCTAGACCACATTCTATTCCTCAGTGCTAGACCACATTCTAGTCCTCAGCGCTAGACCACATTCTAGTCCTCAGAGCTAGACCACATTCTATTCCTCAGCGCTAGACCACATTCTAGTCCTCAGTGCTAGACCACATTCTAGTCCTCAGAGCTAGACCACATTCTAGTCCTCAGCGCTAGACCACATTCTATTCCTCAGAGCTAGACCACATTCTAGTCCTCAGTGCTAGACCACATTCTAGTCCTCAGCGCTAGACCACATTCTATTCCTCAGAGCTAGACCACATTCTAGTCCTCAGAGCTAGTCCACATTCTAGTCCTCAGAGCTAGACCACATTCTAGTCCTCAGAGCTAGACCACATTCTATTCCTCAGAGCTAGACCACATTCTAGTCCTCAGAGCTAGACCACATTCTAGTCCTCAGCGCTAGACCACATTCTAGTCCTCAGCGCTAGTCCACATTCTAGTCCTCAGAGCTAGTCCACATTCTAGTCCTCAGCGCTAGACCACATTCTAGTCCTCAGCGCTAGTCCACATTCTATTCCTCAGAGCTAGACCACATTCTAGTCCTCCGAGCTAGACCACATTCTATCCTCAGTGCTAGACCACATTCTATTCCTCAGAGCTAGACCACATTCTAGTCCTCAGAGCTAGTCCACATTCTAGTCCTCAGAGCTAGACCACATTCTAGTCCTCAGCGCTAGACCACATTCTATTCCTCAGAGCTAGACCACATTCTAGTCCTCCGAGCTAGACCACATTCTATTCCTCAGAGCTAGACCAAATTCTAGTCCTCCGAGCTAGACCACATTCTATTCCTCAGAGCTAGACCACATTCTAGTCCTCAGCGCTAGACCACATTCTAGTCCTCAGAGCTAGTCCACATTCTAGTCCTCAGCGCTAGACCACATTCTAGTCCTCAGTGCTAGACCACATTCTATTCCTCAGAGCTAGACCACATTCTAGTCCTCAGAGCTAGACCACCTTCTATTCCTCAGAGCTAGACCACATTCTAGTCCTCAGCGCTAGACCACATTCTATTCCTCAGAGCTAGTCCACATTCTAGTCCTCAGAGCTAGACCACATTCTAGTCCTCCGAGCTAGACCACATTCTATTCCTCAGAGCTAGACCACATTCTAGTCCTCCGAGCTAGACCACATTCTAGTCCTCCGAGCTAGACCACATTCTATTCCTCAGCGCTAGACCACATTCTAGTCCTCAGCGCTAGACCACATTCTATTCCTCAGAGCTAGTCCACATTCTAGTCCTCAGAGCTAGACCACATTCTAGTCCTCCGAGCTAGACCACATTCTATTCCTCAGATCTAGACCACATTCTAGTCCTCCGAGCTAGACCACATTCTAGTCCTCAGCGCTAGACCACATTCTATTCCTCAGAGCTAGACCACATTCTAGTCCTCAGAGCTAGACCACATTCTAGTCCTCAGAGCTAGACCACATTCTATTCCTCAGAGCTAGACCACATTCTAGTCCTCAGCGCTAGACCACATTCTAGTCCTCAGCGCTAGACCACATTCTAGTCCTCAGCGCTAGACCACATTCTAGTCCTCAGAGCTAGACCACATTCTAGTCCTCAGAGCTAGTCCACATTCTATTCCTCAGAGCTAGACCACATTCTAGTCCTCAGTGCTAGACCACATTCTAGTCCTCAGAGCTAGACCACATTCTATTCCTCAGCGCTAGACCACATTCTATTCCTCAGAGCTAGACCACATTCTAGTCCTCAGTGCTAGACCACATTCTAGTCCTCAGCGCTAGACCACATTCTATTCCTCAGAGCTAGACCACATTCTATTCCTCAGCGCTAGACCACATTCTATTCCTCAGAGCTAGACCACATTCTAGTCCTCAGCGCTAGACCACATTCTAGTCCTCAGCGCTAGACCACATTCTAGTCCTCAGAGCTAGACCACATTCTATTCCTCAGCGCTAGACCACATTCTAGTCCTCAGAGCTAGACCACATTCTATTCCTCAGAGCTAGACCACATTCTAGTCCTCAGTGCTAGACCACATTCTAGTCCTCAGCGCTAGACCACATTCTATTCCTCAGAGCTAGACCACATTCTATTCCTCAGCGCTAGACCACATTCTATTCCTCAGAGCTAGACCACATTCTAGTCCTCAGAGCTAGACCACATTCTAGTCCTCAGCGCTAGACCACATTCTAGTCCTCAGCGCTAGACCACATTCTAGTCCTCAGAGCTAGACCACATTCTAGTCCTCAGTGCTAGACCACATTCTATTCCTCAGTGCTAGACCACATTCTATCCTCAGCGCTAGTCCACATTCTAGTCCTCAGCGCTAGTCCACATTCTAGTCCTCAGCGCTAGACCACATTCTATTCCTCAGTGCTAGACCACATTCTAGTCCTCAGAGCTAGTCCACATTCTAGTCCTCAGCGCTAGTCCACATTCTAGTCCTCCGAGCTAGACCACATTCTATTCCTCAGAGCTAGTCCACATTCTAGTCCTCAGTGGTAGACCACATTCTAGTCCTCAGAGCTAGACCACATTCTATTCCTCAGAGCTAGTCCACATTCTAGTCCTCAGAGCTAGACCACATTCTAGTCCTCAGCGCTAGTCCACATTCTATTCCTCAGAGCTAGACCACATTCTAGTCCTCAGAGCTAGTCCACATTCTAGTCCTCAGCGCTAGACCACATTCTAGTCCTCAGTGCTAGACCACATTCTAGTCCTCAGTGGTAGACCACATTCTAGTCCTCAGCGCTAGACCACATTCTAGTCCTCAGCGCTAGACCACATTCTATTCCTCAGAGCTAGACCACATTCTAGTCCTCAGAGCTAGACCACATTCTAGTCCTCAGAGCTAGACAACATTCTAGTCCTCAGAGCTAGACCACATTCTAGTCCTCAGAGCTAGACCACATTCTAGTCCTCAGAGCTAGACCACATTCTAGTCCTCAGAGCTAGACCACATTCTAGTCCTCAGAGCTAGACCACATTCTAGTCCTCAGCGCTAGACCACATTCTAGTCCTCAGAGCTAGACCACATTCTAGTCCTCAGCGCTAGACCACATTCTAGTCCTCAGCGCTAGTCCACATTCTAGTCCTCAGCGCTATACCACAGCGCTAGTCCTCAGTGCTAGACCACATTTTAGTCCTCAGCGCTAGACCAAATTCTAATCCTCAGAGCTAGACCACATTCTAGTCCTCAGAGCTAGACCACATTCTAGTCCTCAGCGCTAGATCTCAGTGCTAGACCTTGGTGTAATTCCTCAGTGCTAGACCTCTGCGTAATTCCTCAGTGCTAGACCTTAGTGCTAGACCTCAGTGCAAGACCTTGGTGTAATTCCTCTGCGCTAGTCCTCAGTGCTAGAACTTGGTGTAATTCCTCAGCGCTAGTCCTCAGCCTTAGTCCTCAGCGCTAGTCCTTGGTGTAATTCCTCAGTGCTAGACCTCAGCGCTAGTCCTCAGTGCTAGAACTTGGTGTAATTCCTCAGCGCTAGTCCTCAGCCTTAGTCCTCAGTGCTAGACCTTGGTGTAATTACTCATTGCCAGTCCTCATTGCTAGTCCTCGGTGTAATTCCTCAGTGCTAGTCCTCAGTGCTAGACCTCTGCGTAATTCCTCAGTGCTAGACCTCAGTGCTAGACCTCAGTGCTAGAACTTGGTGTAATTCCTCAGCGCTAGTCCTCAGCCTTAGTCCTCAGCGCTAGTCCTTGGTGTAATTCCTCAGTGCTAGACCTCAGTGCTAGACCTCAGTGCTAGAACTTGGTGTAATTCCTCAGCGCTAGTCCTCAGCCTTAGTCCTCAGCGCTAGTCCTTGGTGTAATTCCTCAGTGCTAGACCTCAGCGCTAGTCCTCAATGCTAGAACTTGGTGTAATTCCTCAGCGCTAGTCCTCAGCCTTAGTCCTCAGCGCTAGTCCTTGGTGTAATTACTCAGTGCTAGACCTCAGTGCTAGACCTCAGTGTAATTACTCATTGCCAGTCCTCATTGCTAGTCCTCGGTGTAATTCCTCAGTGCTAGTCCTCGGTGTAATTCCTCAGTGCTAGTCCTCAGTGCTAGACCTCAGTGCTAGTCCTCAGTGCTGGTCCTCGGTGTAATTCCTCAGTGCTAGTCCTCAGCGCTAGACCTCGGTGTAATTACTCAGTGCTAGTCCTCAGTGCTAGACCTCAGTGCTAGTCCTCGGTGTAATTCCTCAGTGCTATTCCTCAGTGCTAGTCCTCGGTGTAATTCCTCAGTGCTAGTCCTCAGTGCTAGACCTCAGTGCTAGTCCTCGGTGTAATTCCTCAGTGCTATTCCTCAGTGCTAGTCCTCGGGGTAATTCCTCAGTGCTAGTCCTCAGTGCTAGTCCTCAATGCTAGTCCTCGGTGTAATTCCTCAGTGCTAGTCCTCAGTGTAATTCCTCAGTGGAAGTCCTCAGTGCTAGACCTCGGTGTAATTCCTCAGTGCTAGTCCTCAGTGTAATTCCTCAGTGCTAGTCCTCGGTGTAATTCCTCAGTGCTAGTCCTCAGTGCTAGTCCTCAGTGCTAGTCCTCGGTGTAATTCCTCAGTGCTAGACCTCAGTGCTAGTCCTCAGTGCTAGACCTCAGTGCTAGACCTCAGTGCTAGTCCTCAGTGCTAGTCCTCAGTGCTAGACCTCGGTGTAATTCCTCAGTGCTAGTCCTCGGTGTAATTCCTCAGTGCTAGTCCTCAGTGCTAGTCCTCGGTGTAATTCCTCAGTGCTAGTCCTCAGTGCTAGTCCTCAGTGCTAGACCTCAGTGCTAGTCCTCAGTGCTAGTCCTCAGTGCTAGTCCTCAGTGCTAGACCTCGGTGTAATTCCTCAGTGCTAGACCTCAGTGCTAGTCCTCAGTGCTAGACCTCAGTGCTAGACCTCAGTGCTAGACCTCAGTGCTAGTCCTCAGTGCTAGACCTCGGTGTAATTCCTCAGTGCTAGTCCTCGGTGTAATTCCTCAGTGCTAGTCCTCAGTGCTAGTCCTCGGTGTAATTCCTCAGTGCTAGTCCTCAGTGCTAGTCCTCAGTGCTAGACCTCAGTGCTAGTCCTCAGTGCTAGTCCTCAGTGCTAGTCCTCAGTGCTATACCTCGGTGTAATTCCTCAGTGCTAGACCTCAGTGCTAGTCCTCAGTGCTAGACCTCAGTGCTAGACCTCAGTGCTAGACCTCAGTGCTAGTCCTCAGTGCTAGACCTCGGTGTAATTCCTCAGTGCTAGTCCTCGGTGTAATTCCTCAGTGCTAGACCTCAGTGCTAGTCCTCAGTGCTAGACCTCAGTGCTAGAACTCAGCGCTAGATTTATTACAATGCCCATTCATTACTGGTGTGGGGAGAACTAGAGGCTTATTCCCCATTGGAAAAGATGAGTGGAGGCGTCAGGTTATGTGTAGAATTAACCATTTCATTCCAGTGTCTATGACCTCTAAAGGATATATATACAGTGTCAGAAGAGGAGCAGTCCAGTCCTGTCATCTACACCGCAGGGGTCAAAAAATGCCAAAAGTTCCTCTCATCCCCATGAATTTTAGAGTGGACTCCCACGTTTTGTGAGGCATTCACCATCACTTATCACTCCCATCCACTGACCGGCAGTTCATGTGGCAGGAGATACTTACACCCAATAGCACTTACTCCTCCTGTGTCCAACCTTCCTTCCTCTAGACTGTAACCTCTCACCAGCAGGGGGCACTTACACCCAATAGCACTTACTCCTCCTGTGTCCAACCTTCCTTCCTCTAGACTGTAACCTCTCACCAGCAGGGGGCACTTACACCCAATAGCACTTACTCCTGTGTCCAACCTACCTTCCTCTAGACTGTAAGATCTCACCAGCAGGAGGCACTTACACCCAATAGCACTTACTCCTGTGTCCAACCTACCTTCCTCTAGACTGTAACCTCTCACCAGCAGGGGGCACTTACACCCAATAGCACTTACTCCTGTGTCCAACCTACCTTCCTCTAGACTGTAAGATCTCACCAGCAGGGGGCACTTACACCCAATAGCACTTACTCCTGTGTCCAACCTACCTTCCTCTAGACTGTAAGCTCTCACCAGCAGGGGGCACTGACACCCAATAGCACTTACTCCTTCTGTGTCCAACCCACCTTCCACTAGACTGTAAGATCTCACCAGCAGGGGGCGCTTACACCCAATAGCACTTACTCCTGTGTCCAACCTACCTTCCTCTAGACTGTAACCTCTCACCAGCAGGAGGCACTTACACCCAATAGCACTTACTCCTGTGTCCAACCTACCTTCCTCTAGACTGTAACCTCTCACCAGCAGGGGGCACTTACACCCAATAGCACTTACTCCTGTGTCCAACCTACCTTCCTCTAGACTGTAAGATCTCACCAGCAGGGGGCACTTACACCCAATAGCACTTACTCCTGTGTCCAACCTACCTTCCTCTAGACTGTAACCTCTCACCAGCAGGAGGCACTTACACCCAATAGCACTTACTCCTGTGTCCAACCTACCTTCCTCTAGACTGTAACCTCTCACCAGCAGGGGGCACTTACACCCAATAGCACTTACTCCTGTGTCCAACCTACCTTCCTCTAGACTGTAAGATCTCACCAGCAGGGGGCGCTTACACCCAATAGCACTTACTCCTGTGTCCAACCTTCCTTCCTCTAGACTGTAACCTCTCACCAGCAGGAGGCACTTACACCCAATAGCACTTACTCCTGTGTCCAACCCACCTTCCTCTAGACTGTAAGATCTCACCAGCAGGGGGCACTTACACCCAATAGCACTTACTCCTGTGTCCAACCTACCTTCCTCTAGACTGTAACCTCTCACCAGCAGGGGGCACTTACACCCAATAGCACTTACTCCTGTGTCCAACCTACCTTCCTCTAGACTGTAAGCTCTCACCAGCAGGGGGCACTTACACCCAATAGCACTTACTCCTGTGTCCAACCTACCTTCCTCTAGACTGTAACCTCTCACCAGCAGGGGGCACTTACACCCAATAGCACTTACTCCTGTGTCCAACCTACCTTCCTCTAGACTGTAAGATCTCACCAACAGGGGGCACTTACACCCAATAGCACTTACTCCTGTGTCCAACCTACCTTCCTCTAGACTGTAAGCTCTCACCAGCAGGGGGCACTTACACCCAATAGCACTTACTCCTGTGTCCAACCTACCTTCCTCTAGACTGTAACCTCTCACCAGCAGGGGGCACTGACACCCAATAGCACTTACTCCTCCTGTGTCCAACCTACCTTCCTCTAGACTGTAACCTCTCACCAGCAGGGGGCACTTACACCCAATAGCACTTACTCCTGTGTCCAACCTACCTTCCTCTAGACTGTAACCTCTCACCAGCAGGGGGTCCTCTGATCCTCCTGTTCTCCACATCTGATTGTGCTATTTATTACCTCTGTATGTCTATTCCCTATTGTACAGCGCTGCGCAATTAGTTGGTGCTATATAAATGATAATCATAATTAAAAGCATCATTTAAATGAATAGGAATGCTTATTTTTTTTTCTATGGTGCTGTTCGCATGCCTAAGAATTCCTCCACTTTTGCACTGTAGATATCACCTGACAAAGCTCCAGACAGATCACAGGACAGAGCCCCCTTGCCAGTTACCCCTGAGCATGTTTGAATAACAACGCCCCAGGCAGCTCACTGCGCAGGAATCTAGTCGAAGGGTTAAATACAATATGAACAATTCTAGATTTGTGCTTTGGACAAAAACCCAGTGAAATTCCCCTTATTTGTGCTCAGTAAATGATCTGCAGCGGCCGAGACCCCCCAACAAGGTGCCTGTGAACCCCCAGAACCAGGAGACTCCTCTGAACCGATCCTTCATTGTCCCCCCAGGAAAGTACCAGACTGAACCATTCCTGTGTGCGCTCTGCTCACCTCCCCCCAATTATTTTGGGAAAGTATCGATCCCAGTTTAATTCTGCAGTCCCAGCATGAGAAGCGCTTGGCGAGGAGCCGTCTCGGAGGAGATGGAAATCATGGCCGAGCCTGGAGGTGAAGTCCGCGGCTCTCAGTCTATTTGTCTCCTCTTGATCAGCGCCGGCCCCAGAACAGAGGTCATTCTCAGGCAGATTCATTTCTGACGGCGGGATCGATGGAAGATGTTTTTCCTGGATGCGAGTCGTGTAATTTGCTGCTTATCTTTGGCTTATTGAGCTGGGAGAATTGTTAAATCATACCTCAGAGCTGTGTAATTTAAAGTCGGAGTTTTAGTTCCCCTCTTGCAGCTGGGGTGTAAGTCTTTTACCTGGAGTGATTAGTCTGATGAGCTGACACCAGGCTGCGGCTCAGGGATGCGCTCCAGGGGAATGTTCCGTGACTTTCTCTTCCCTGTGTCCATAGATCAGACCATCTCCAGGGAAATCACAGCTCGCTATCATTACCTGCTCCATACAGGCTCCGGATCAAGTGACAAACCTACAGACCCTTTAGGTTAACTCCTGAACGACTCTGATATCATCATTCTTGCCTCATGTTATAAGATATATACAAAAATCAAAGCACATTAAGAGGTCTAGTTAATAGATTGGCACCTGAAAATAAGGATTTCACTTAATTTCTGTCTTTAAACCCAATTGCATTTTTGTTGATGACCTAAAACAATTTCCTTTTTGTTTTTAAAAAAAAATCCACATTGAAATCCCTGCAGCTTTAGAGTCCAAAATTCTTTATTAGTGTTGATAACTTCTGTTTGAAGCAATGTGTCTGACACACACCCCTACACGCACACACACCCACACACCCCTACACACACACACCCACACACACCCACACACACACACCCACCCCACACACACACAACCCCTACACACACCCCCACACCCCCCCCCACACACACACACACCTACACACACCCCTACACACACACACACACCCACACACACCCCTACACACAGCCACAAACCCCCCCACACACCCTCACCCCCACACACCCACACACACACACACCCACCCCCCACACACACAACCCCTACACACACACCCCCACACACACACACAACCCCCCTACACACAGCCCCACACACACACCCCACACACATACAACCCTCTACACACACACCCACACCCACACCCCCCCCCACACACACACACATACAACCCCCCTACCCCCCCCACACACACACACACACACATACAACCCCCCTACATACACAACCCCCTACACCCAACACACACAACCCCCCTACACACACACACACACCCCTACACGCACACACACCTACACACACCCCTACACACACACACACACACCCCACACACACCCTCACCCCCCCCAAACCCCCCCCCCACACACACACACACCCTCACCTCACCTCACACCTCCACACACACACGCGCACACACACACCACACACACACCCTCACCCCACCACACCCCCACCCACACCCCACACACACACATGCCACACACACACACACACACACCCCACACACACAACCCCCCTACACACAACCCCCCTACACAAACCCTACACACACAACCCCCTACACACACAACCCCCCCACACACACCCTACACACACAACCCCCCTACACACACAACCCCCACACACAACCCCCCTACACACACACACACACACACATCCCACACACACACCCTACACATACACACCCTACACACACACACAACCCCCCTACACACACACACACACCCTACACACACACACACACACACCCCACACACACCCTGATGGCTGGCAATGTGAGGGCAATATGGAGATGATGGGGGCAATATGGAACTGATGGGGGACAATGTGAGAGCAATATGGAGATGGTGGGGCAATATGGAGCTGATGGGGGGCAAAGTGAGGGCAATATGGAGATGGGGCAATGTGGAGATTAGGAACATTGTGGAGGTGTCCAGTGGAGATGGCACACACACCTACACACACACCCCCTACACATACACACACACACACACACACCCTCACCCCCCACACACACAACTCCCCTACACACACTCTACACACACACACACACCCACACACACCTACACACACACACCTCCCTACACACACACCCCCACACCCCCCCACACCTCCCTACACACACATACCCCCCCACACACCCTACACACACACAACACACACCCCTACACCCCCCACACACATACCCCCCACACACACCGACAAACACACACGACACCCCCCCCACACACACCCTACACGCACGCACCCCTACACTCCCCACACACATACCCACACACCCACACCCAAACACACCCCCACCCCTACACACACACCAACACAGAACCCTACACAAACACACACAACCTTACACCCCCCCACCCCCACACACATACCAACACACCCCACCCCCCACACACCAACACACCTACAGACAGACACACGTACCTCCCAACATTTCAAATGGCCAGATAAGGGACACTTCTAACTTAGGTGGCATGTCTGGGGGCGTGGCTGGTAGGCGGGGCATTTCCAAGAATTGTTAGGTTACTTCTTGACCTATCTGCACCTCTTTGTGAAACTGATTAATGATTTAGAACAAGATCAAATTATTTTTATTACACAGATTCATTTATAAACACATATATTGAAGATTAACAACACATTTATGTGAGTTTTATTTCTGTGGAGCAATGTAATACACACCACACAGTCTGATCTCCTAAACACAGGGACAAAAGGGTAGAAAAGAGGGACAGAGGGATTTGGGTCTCAAAGAGGGACTGTCCCTCCTAAAGAAGGACACTTGGTAGGTATGGACATACCCACACCTACACACAAACACACACACACCCACACAGACACACAAACACACACACCTACACAGACACCTACACAAACACGCACACCTCTACACACACGCACACCTCTACACACACACCTACACACAGACACAAATATACACACAAATACCTCCCAAGTGTCCCTCTTTATAGGAGGTATCAGGGGTCCGTACCTCCCAAGTGTCCCTCTGTATAGGAGATATTAGGGGTCTGTACCTCCCAAGTGTCCCTCTTTATAGGTGATATTGGGGGTCTGTACCTTCCAAGTGTCCCTCTTTATAGGAGATATTAGCAGTCTGTACCTCCCAAGTGTCCCTCTTTATATGAGATATTAGGGGTCCATACCTCCCAAGTGTCCCTCTTTATAGGAGATATTAGGGGTCTGTACCCCCCAAGTGTCCCTCTTTATAGGAGATATTAGAGGTCCATACCTCCCAAGTGTCCCTCTTTATAGGAGATATTAGGGGTCTGTACCCCCAAGTGCCCCTCTTTATAGGAGATATTAGGGGTCTGTACCTCCCAAGTGTCCCCCTTTATAGGAGATATTAGGGGTCTGTACCCCCCAAGTGTCCCTCTTTAGGAGATATTAGGGGTCTGTACCTCCCAAGTGTCCCCTCTTTAGGAGATATTAGGGGTCCGTACCTCCAAAGTGTCCCTCTTTATAGGAGATATTAGGGGTCTTTACCCCCCAAGTGTCCCTCTTTAGGAGATATTAGGGGTCTGTACCTCCCAAGTGTCCCCTCTTTAGGAGATATTAGGGGTCTGTACCACCCAAGTGTACCTCTTTATAGGAGATATTAGGGGTCCGTACCTCCCAAGTGTCCCTCTTTATAGGAGATATTAGGGGTCTGTACCTCCCAAGTGTCCCCTCTTTAGGAGATATTAGGGGTCCGTACCTCCAAAGTGTCCCTCTTTATAGGAGATATTAGGGGTCTGTACCCCACAAGTGTCCCTCTTTATAGGAGATATTAGGGGTCTGTACTCCCAAGTGTCCCTCTTTATAGGAGATATTAGGGGTCTGTACCTCCCAAGTGTCCCCTCTTTAGGAGATATTAGGGGTCTGTACCCCCCAAGTGTCCCCTCTTTAGGAGGGACAGACCCTTTTTGAGATCACTATCCCTCTGTCCCTTTTTTTTACCCTTTTGTCCCTCTTTTCTGGAGATCACAATAAGTAGTGTGTATCAGATTGCTCCACAGCAATAAAAGTCTCAATAATGTGTAGTTCATCTTCAGTATATGTGTTTGTACATTAATCTGTGTAAATACAATACTTTAGTCTCGCTGTAAATCATTTATTCAGTTACACAATGAGATGTCAATAGGTCTTGAAATAACCTAAAAATTCTCAGTAATGCCCGTCCCACCAGCCGCACCCCCATAAACACCTCCTATAACACAAGTGTCTCTCGTTGGCCATTTGGAATGTTGGTAGGTGTGCACTCATATGCATACGTATAACACACTGTTGTATATACATGTACACAAACACACACATATACACAAACACACACATATACATCCATCCAGACATACATACACATGCATTCACACATAATGACATTATTGCATACACATTCACGCAAACACACAACTGCTTGCACACACACACACACACACACACACACACACACTTGCATGAATGACATTCGTACACTGACACTCTTATAGACAACTGCATGCACACACACAACACATACATACATACATGAATGCAGGCATACAATCACATGCTTACACACAAGACACACACTCCTACATACATACATGAATGCAGCACCAACATCAATGAAGTCACAGAAAAGAGAGACAGACACAGACACACACACACACACATAGACACACACACACACACACACACATAGACACACACACACTCAACCACCTACACACAAACACATAGACACACAGCTGTGAACACACACATATACATGCATGAATGCAGACATATCCACTCACAGACATTCACACATGATGACACACACTTTCAAGTAGACATACAATTGTGCGCACACACAAACACAGGCACACACGTGATGGGAACAGACATACATTTATGCACACTAGATTACATATAGAAATGTATATATATATACACATGTCTGCGCACACAAGGTAACAGACTCTGTCACCCTTATACAGACACACACTTTTTTACACTTTATTTCTTATCCTTTTCATAACTATCCAAACTGATACATTAAAGGGATAGTAATGTTTCATAATAAAATCAACTCCAATTAATCATCACAGTATTTGTACCATGGAGAGTGTTATTTCACTACTGTCAGAGTTGTAGTTCAATAGTAATCGAATGATAAAGTATCCTCCTCCCACCCCTTTTACCTAGTGTAACACTGCTCACCTCAGAGCAGCAAGACTGTCCGGATGGATCACAGAGAGGGACAATATTCAGTGATCATAAGGAAAAACCTGTCAAGGGGGGAGGGTTTCTTTATGATCACAGTAAGAAATTTGTCCCTTGATGTGACCTGTCCAGTCGAGAGACCAGATTCCACATCCGAGGGGAGGCGGCTTACACTAGGTAAAAGGGACGGGAAGGGGATACTGTATCAGTCAATTACTCTTGAACTACAACTCTGACAATACTGAAATAACACTCCCCATGGTACAAATACTATGAAGATTAATTGGAGCTGCTTTTACAGTGAAACATTACTGTCCCATTAAGGTAAATGCACAGAAAGCTCTCTCTGATGTAAGTTGGGGGAGGAAGACAATCAGTTACATTGTTTGTTAGTAAATGCTGATTTGAATCCTGTTACACCTCATTACTGGGTTCCTATCACTGTATATAAACACCATAGCGATCTGTGTGTGTGTGTGGAGTTTCTAATCAAGGAATCCACATTTAATGTTTAATTTATCAAATGTATTATTTGCAGTGCTGGACAATTCCTCATCATGACAGATGTACAGCATGAAACCAAGAGATCAGAGACCTTCCAATTCAAGGCCACGGACATCTGTACCAACCGCAGACTTGATCTTATTAAGTGTTTCTCCCCGCGCGTACGTGAGACCTGATCTGATTTTCAGAGCTGCACCAACAAGGTTCCTGTATGTGACTGTTATTGTTCATACCCCCTGTGATATGACAGGTCAGCAGTAAATAGACATAATTAATCTCCTCCCCACAAGCACTGAAACAGTTTACATCTGCACCCAGATCCAATGTGTTCAGCACCTACACACAAACATACACACACATACTCACACAAACACACTCACACATGCACACACACACACTCTCACACACGCACACACTCACACACACACTCGCACACACACTCAACCCATACATTCCAACATTTAAAATTGCCAGGGCCGGACTGGGAGTAAAAACCAGCCCTGGAAAAAATTGCTGACCAACCCCACAGCACTGCGTCATTATACCAGCCCCATAGCACTGCGTCATTATACCAGCCCCACAGCACTGCATCATTATACCAGCCCCATAACACTGTGTCATTATACCAGCCCCATAACACTGTGTCATTATACCAGCCCCATAGCACTGCGTCATTATACCAGCCCCACAGCACTGCATCATTATACCAGCCCCATAACACTGCGTCATTATACCAGCCCCATAACACAGTGTCATTATACCAGCCCCATAGCACTGCGTCATTATACCAGCCCCATAGCACTGCATCATTATACCAGCCCCATAGCACTGTGTCATTATACCAGCCCCATAGCACTGCGTCATTATACCAGCCCCATAACACTGCGTCATTATACCAGCCCCATAGCACTGCGTCATTATACCAGCCCCATAACACTGTGTCATTATACCAGCCCCATAGCACTGCATCATTATACCAGCCCCACAGCACTGCGTCATTATACCAGCCCCATAGCACTGCGTCATTATACCAGTCCCATAGCACTGCGTCATTATACCAGCCCAATAGCACTGCGTCATTATACCAGCCCCATAACACTGCGTCATTATACCAGCCCCATAACACTGTGTCATTATACCAGCCCCATAGCACTGCATCATTATACCAGCCCCACAGCACTGCGTCATTATACCAGCCCCATAGCACTGCGTCATTATACCAGTCCCACAGCACTGCGTCATTATACCAGCCCCATAGCACTGCGTCATTATACCAGTCCCATAGCACTGCATCATTATACCAGCCCCATAACACTGCATCATTATACCAGCCCCATAACACTGTGTCATTATACCAGCCCCATAACACCGCATCATTATACCAGTCCCATAGCACTGCTCCATTATACCAGCCTCATAGCATTGCGTCATTATACCGGCCCCATAGCACTGCATCATTATACCGGCCCCATAGCACTGTGTCATTATACCAGCCCCTTAGCACTGCGTCATTATACCAGTCCCATAGCACTGCATCATTATACAAGCCCCATAACACTGCATCATTATACCAGTCCCATAGCACTGCTCCATTATACCAGCCCCATAGCACTGTGTCATTATACCAGCCCCATAACACTGCGTCATTATACCAGCCCCATAACACTGCTTCATTATACCAGCCCCATAGCACTGCATCATTATACCAGCCCTATAGCACTGCGTCATTATACCAGCCCCATAACACTGCATCATTATACCAGTCCCATAGCACTGCTCCATTATACCAGCCCCATAGCACTGTGTCATTATACCAGCCCCATAGCAATGGGTCATTATACCAGTCCCATAGCACTGCGTCATTATACCAGTCCCATAGCACTGCGTCATTATACCAGCCCCATAGCACTGTGTCATTATACCAGCCCCATAGCACTGCGTCATTATACCAGTCCCATAGCACTGCGTCATTATACCAGCCCCATAGCACTGCATCATTATACCAGCCCCATAGCACTGCTCCATTAAACCAGCCCCATAGCACTGCATCATTATACCAGCCCCATAGCACTGCGTCATTATACCAGCCCTATAGCACTGCGTCATTATACCAGTCTCATAGCACTGTGTCATTATATCAGCCCCATAGCACTGCATCATTATACCAGCCCCATAGCACTGCTCCATTATACCAGCCCCATAGCACAGTGTCATTATACCAGCCCCATAACACTGCGTCATTATACCAGCCCCATAACACTGCGTCATTATACCAGCCCCATAGCACTGCATCATTATACCAGCCCCATAGCACTGCGTCATTATACCAGCCCCATAGCACTGTGTCATTATACCAGCCCCATAGCACTGCGTCATTATACCAGTCCCATAGCACTGCGTCATTATACCAGCCCCATAGCACTGCATCATTATACCAGCCCCATAGCACTGCATCATTATACCAGCCCCATAGCACTGCGTCATTATACCAGCCCTATAGCACTGCGTCATTATACCAGTCTCATAGCACTGTGTCATTATATCAGCCCCATAGCACTGCATCATTATACCAGCCCCATAGCACTGCTCCATTATACCAGCCCCATAGCACTGCATCATTATACCAGCCCCATAGCACTGCTCCATTAAACCAGCCCCATAGCACTGCATCATTATACCAGCCCCATAGCACTGCGTCATTATACCAGCCCTATAGCACTGCGTCATTATACCAGTCTCATAGCACTGTGTCATTATATCAGCCCCATAGCACTGCATCATTATACCAGCCCCATAGCACTGCTCCATTATACCAGCCCCATAGCACAGTGTCATTATACCAGCCCCATAACACTGCGTCATTATACCAGCCCCATAGCACTGCATCATTATACCAGCCCCATAGCACTGTGTCATTATACCAGCCCCATAGCACTGTGTCATTATACCAGCCCCATAGCACTGCGTCATTATACCAGTCCCATAGCACTGCGTCATTATACCAGCCCATAGCACTGCATCATTATACCAGCCCCATAGCACTGCTCCATTAAACCAGCCCCATAGCACTGCATCATTATACCAGCCCCATAGCACTGCGTCATTATACCAGCCCTATAGCACTGCGTCATTATACCAGTCTCATAGCACTGTGTCATTATATCAGCCCCATAGCACTGCATCATTATACCAGCCCCATAGCACTGCTCCATTATACCAGCCCCATAGCACAGTGTCATTATACCAGCCCCATAACACTGCGTCATTATACCAGCCCCATAGCACTGCATCATTATACCAGCCCCATAGCACTGCGTCATTATACCAGCCCCATAGCACTGCGTCATTATACCAGCCCCATAGCACTGCATCATTATACCAGCCCCATAACACTGCATCATTATACCAGTCCCATAGCACTGCTCCATTATACCAGCCCCATAGCACTGTGTCATTATACCAGCCCCATAGCACTGCGTCATTATACCAGTCCCATAGCACTGCGTCATTATACCAGTCCCATAGCACTGCGTCATTATACCAGCCCCATAGCACTGTGTCATTATACCAGCCCCATAGCACTGCGTCATTATACCAGTCCCATAGCACTGCGTCATTATACCAGTCCCATAGCACTGCGTCATTATACCAGCCCCATAGCACTGCATCATTATACCAGTCCCATAGCACTGCGTCATTATACCAGCCCTATAGCACTGCGTCATTATAACAGTCTCATAGCACTGTGTCATTATACCAGCCCCATAGCACTGCTTCATTATACCAGTCCCATAGCACTGCGTCATTATACCAGTCCCATAGCACTGCGTCATTATACCAGCCCCATAGCACTGCATCATTATACCAGCCCCATAGCACTGCGTCATTATACCAGCCCTATAGCACTGCGTCATTATACCAGTCTCATAGCACTGTGTCATTATACCAGCCCCATAGCACTGCATCATTATACCAGCCCCATAGCACTGCTCAATTATACCAGCCCCATAGCACTGTGTCATCATACCAGCCCCATAACACTGCGTCATTATACCAGCCCCATAACACTGCGTCATTATACCAGCCCAATAGCACTGCATCATTATACCAGCCCCATAGCACTGCATCATTATACCAGCCCCATAACACTGCGTAATTATACCAGCCCCATAGCACTGCATCATTATACCAGCCCCATAACACTGCATCATTATACCAGTCCCATAGCACTGCTCCATTATACCAGCCCCATAGCACTGTGTCATTATACCAGCCCCATAGCACTGCATCATTATACCAGCCCCATAGCACTGCATCATTATACCAGCCCCATAGCACTGTGTCATTATACCAGCCCCATAGCACTGCATCATTATACCAGCCCCATAGCACTGCTCAATTAAACCAGCCCCATAGCACAGCATCATTATACCAGCCCCATAGCACTGCGTCATTATACCAGCCCTATAGCACTGCGTCATTATACCAGTCTCATAGCATTGCGACATTATATCAGCCCCATAGCACTGCATCATTATACCAGCCCCACAGCACTGCTACATTACACCAGCCACATAGCACTGTGTCATTATACCAGCCTCATAGCACTGTGTCATTATACCAGCCTCATAGCACTGCGTCATTATACCAGCCCCATAGCACCGCGTCATTATACCAGCCCCATAGCACTGCGACATTATACCAGCCCCATAGCACTGCGTCATTATACCAGCCCCATAGCACTGCGTCATTATACCAGCCTCATAGCACTGCGTCATTATACCAGCCCCATAGCACTGCTTCATTATACCAGCCTCATAGCACTGCGTCATTATACCAGCCCCATAGCACTGCGTCATTATACCAGCCCCATAACACTGCATCATTATACCAGCCCCACAGCACTGCTTCATTATACCAGCCCCATAGCACTGCGTCATTATACCAGCCCCATAGCACTGCTTCATTATACCAGCCTCATAGCACTGCGTCATTATACCAGCCTCATAGCACTGCGTCATTATACCAGCCCCATAGCACTGCGTCATTATACCAGCCTCATAGCACTGTGTCATTATACCAGCCCCATAGCACTGCGTCATTATACCAGCCCCATAACACTGCTTCATTATACCAGCCCCATAGCACTGCTCCATTATACCAGCCCCATAACACTGCTTCATTATGCCAGCCCCATAGCACTGCATCATTATACCAGCCCCATAGCACTGTGTCATTATACCAGCCTCATAGCACTGCGTTATTATACCAGCCCCATAGCACTGCGTCATTATACCAGCCCCATAACACTGCGTCATTATACTAGCCCCACAGCACTGCTTCATTATATCAGCCCCATAGCACTGTATCATTATACCAGCCCCATAGCACTGCTTCATTATACCAGTCCCATAGCACTGCGTCATTATACTAGCCCCACAGCACTGCTTCATTATACCAGCCCCATAACACTGAGTCATTATACTAGCCCCATAGCACTGTATCATTATACCAGTTCCATAGCATTGCGTCATTATACCAGCCTCATAGCACTGCTCCATTATACCAGCCCCATAGCACTGCATCATTATACCAGCCTCATAGCACTGCGTCATTATACCAGCCCCATAGCACTGCATCATTATACCAGCCTCATAGCACTACGTCATTATACCAGCCCCATAGCACTGCGTCATTATACCAGCCCCATAGCACTGCTTCATTATACCAGCCACATAGCACTGTGTCATTATACCAGCCCCATAACACTGCGTCATTATACCAGCCCCATTGCACTGCATCATTATACCAGCCCCATAACACTGCTTCATTATACCAGCCCCATAGCACTGTGTCATTATACCAGCCCCATAGCACTGCGCCATTATACCAGCCCCATAGCACTGCGTCATTATACCAGCCTCATAGCACTGCTTCATTATATCAGCCCCATAGCACTGTGTCATTATGGCAGCCCCATAGCTCTGCTCCATTATACCAGCCCCATAACACTGCATCATTATACCAGCCCCATAGCACTGTGTCATTATACCAGCCTCATAGCACTGCGTCATTATACCAGCCCCATAGCACTGCGTCATAATACCAGCCCCATAGCACTGTGTCATTATACCAGCCACATAGCACTGCATCATTATACCAGCCCCATAGCACTGCATAATTATACCAGCCTCAGAGCACTGCATCATTATACCAGCCCCATAGCACTGCATCATTATACCAGCCCCACAGCACTGCTACATTACACCAGCCACATAGCACTGTGTCATTATACCAGCCCCATAGCACTGCGTCATTATACCAGCCCCATAGCACTGTGTCATTATACCAGCCTCATAGCACTGCATCATTATACCAGCCCCATAGCACTGTATCATTATACCAGCCTCATAGCACTGTGTTATTATACCAGCCTCATAGCACTGCGTCATTATACCAGCCCCATAGCACTGTGTCTTTATACCAGCCCCATAGCACTGCGTCATTATACCAGCCCCATAGCACTGCGTCATTATACCAGCCTCATAGCACTGCGTCATTATACCAGCCCCAAAGCACTGTGTCATTATACCAGCCTCATAGCACTGCGTCATTATACCAGCCCCATAGCACTGCTCCATTATACCAGCCCCATAGCACTGCGTCATTATACCAGCCTCATAGCATAATAGCATGTTTTTCTTGTTTATAAAAGGGGAAAACATGCATTTTAAAACACATCTGAATGCCACCACCAGAGCAATACAGAGTTATATGTCACCATCAGAGTAATAAAGAGTTATAATATATATATATTCGCTCTATTGTCAAGTTGCCTCTCTTTACCCCTCTTGATCTTCCTTTTGCCATTCTACTCCTCTTGATCCCCCATTTTGCCTCTTCCCCCATTGTCTTTTCATCCTCCCTTTCTCCGTTCTCCTCCTCTTGATCCCCCTCTTTGCCTCTTTCCCCCTCTTGCCTTAGTCCAGCCTTGACTCTTGTCTTGAGCCCCCTTTTGCCTCTTTCTCTCCCTCTTGCCTCTCTCTCCCCCTTCCTGATTCCCCAATTTAAACCTCTTTTTCCCCCTCTTGATCCCTCTCCTTTTGCCTTTTGCAACACAAAAAATTGGGGGATAAGAAGTTTAAAGACTTGACTTAACTAACTCCTATCAGTTGCAGCCTCTAGAGATTGCAGAACACTTCAGTTCCTATTCATGCAGAGACAGTGAAACACATTACAATGCTGTATGTTAGAACTAAGCTGTTTAGCATTCACCTGTAAGCTTGAGGCACACATCACACACACCCTGCAAGACCTGTCTGTATGTGACCTTACTAACAGAGCTATCAGGAAAGACTGATGGACAAGTCAGCCTTAGTGTCAGCATTGGCCATGGAAATGGCAAAGATGGATGCAACCCAGATACATGCAGAAAAAATACCACTTAAAATTCCTGAGAGACCACATCTGTGTTTAACACATACCAGACAACCACAAGCCATACACATAAATTCCTCTAGAAAATGCTATCTTTGTGGGGCTACAACTCAGGAGGCACACCATGCAGATTAAAAGTAAGATACCAGCTTTAACTGTGCAAAAAGGGGACATCTCAGTAAAGTATGAGGGGAGCACGGTCACAAAGAGCTAAACCCTGAAGCAACAGACATTTTACTTCAAATTACATTGATCTACAGGACACGATGGATGAGACCTTTGAAGAAGGCAACTGCTTGACCCACTTGAGTGTACGTAATCAGGTGGCCAGACAGGCGACATGCAGGTGGATGTACAGATCAAGAGGTGGGTGTGGATTTAGATATGGTGTCATCTGTCAACTAGATAAATTAGACCTAAAGTTGCAGTTGCACCCCAACCCAGTACACCTGTACACATATAGCAGACATGTGATCAAACCTTTGGGATGTGCATGGTGATGGTACCACACAAATATAACATTGTTTGGAAGATCATGGATTAAGGTGACCAACATCCCTGAGATAAAGCAATCCATACACAGTATGAGTACCTCATAGGCACCCCGATATTGAGAGGTAGGTAGATGAGAGGAGGTAGATTAGTTGAGAACAAGTTCCAAAAAGTCTTCACTCCAATTCTAGAAAAAGTAAAAGAAGTTTGAAGTTACAGTCTGGAGCTACTCCAAGGTCCTGTAAATCTGCCATCAGAGCAAAGGTCTAGAACGAATTGCAGTGCCTGGAGGCACAAGGTGTATTCTCCAAACTTGCAGGCTGGGTGTTACGGTAGGCAAGCAAGACAAGGAGTCAGACGGTATAGTTAAGATCACCTTTATTAGAAATATATAAACAGTAATGCAAACAGCAAATAACACACAGAGGGTGATCAAAGAGACAAGCACTGTATCAGAAATAGCAGGCTTCCAATAGATCCACCACACTGTCCGAGACTAGGCCTCAGCCTGCTGGAATCTTATGGTAAACGGTAACGCCCAGAGGTAGCACTGACTGAGCCTGCAGTCAGTCTAGGAGAGGAGTCTCAATATCGTACGCAACCACGGAGACTACTGACTCACGCCTGCAGTCAGTAGCTAGGAGTCTGGTAGAGCCCCAGGTCAGTACTAGGAAGGATGTCTGTGGAACGGGACCAACACACAGCGTGAACAGACAGAGCCCTCTAGTAAGCACCATATAGGAAAGTCAGACAAGCCAGGTCATATTCTGAACGGGTAGTCAGCCAGAGCCACAGGTTTGCACCAGAGAGGATATCCACTGAAGCATTGATAATGTGGATGCGCAGTGGACAGAGCCCCAGGTCAACACCAGAGTGGGTAGTCAGACAAGCCAGGTCATACACAGAGCGGGTAGTCAGCCAGAGCCACAAGTTTGCACCAGAAAGGATGTCTAAACCAAATCGGAACGCACAAGGAGAATGGTCAGATAGAGCCACAGGTCAACACCAAAATGGATGGACAGACAAGCCGGGTCATACACAGGAAGGAGGAAGTAGGTAGGAGGAGACTACAGGCCTCAAACACATAAAACAGAGGCCTGCAGCATGTTGAAGCCTGGCGCCTGCAGATGACACATCTAGCATTGATGCTTCCAACCGCTCGTGGAAATGACGCTGGAGCATCATTGTGAGCATCGCTAGAAGCGGTGGCACTACAAGGTACTGTGACACTTTGACTATGCATCACCTATCATACCTGTTATAAAGGATTGGGAGAGTCAGCTATGTGGGGACTTCAGAATAACAATCAACTGCAGGTGGGACAATAACCCTTACAGAGAGTGGAAGGAGTTTTCACCTCACTAGCAGGGGAAATAAGCTTATCAAGATAGATCTATGGTTAGATTATCTTCAACTAGAAATACATCAGGACAGCCTCAAGATTAACACCATAAGAGGTTATATAAGTATAACTTTATGGAGTTTGGCACTGCATCGGCGATATGGTGAAGGAAGATAGACACTATTCTCAAGGGCATTCTACCCACTAAGTGTCTTCTAGATGACATGTTAATCACTGGAAAAACACATTCAAACCACAGGAGAAATGTGGAGACTATCCTACAATAACTGCAGGACTATGGATTAAAAGGTAACCTCCTACGGATGTTTAACAGCTATGATCATACTTGGACTTACTGAACTATTACCGTTGGTTCCTGATTAAACTAGCACAAGTGTGACACCCTTTACACCGACTCCTGAAAACTCTAACTCCATGGTCACAGATTAGACGAAAAAAATACTATGAGTGACAAAATGCATGCAGCCATCCTGAGATTCAGCTTAACATACTGTGTCTGAGTGGGCCATCCATACTCAAGTGTACCCCAACACATCCACAAGAACTAGAGGGATGAGAAGGGATACACCGAGGTGTGGTGCTGCCCTTGTACAACAGGGATTGCTGAGTGCTTTTCTCAGCAAGCTGTAGAGATTGTGTTTTCTCAAGGTAGCCCAAGTCTATCCTGTACAGTACTGTAACACACCACTGAAGGTAACCCAAGTCTATCCTGTACAGTACTGTAACATACCACTGAAGGTAACCCAAGTCTATCCTGTACAGTCTTGTAACAATACCACTGAAGGTAACCCAAGTCTATACTGTACAGTCCTGTAACATACCACTGAAGGTAACCCAAGTCTATCCTGTACATTACTGTAACATACCACTGAAGGTAACCCAAGTCTATCCTGTACATTACTGTAACATACCACTGAAGGTAACCCAAGTCTATCCGGTACAGTCTTGTAACAATACCACTGAAGGTAACCCAAGTCTATCCTGTACAGTACTGTAACATACCACTGAAGATAACCCAAGTCTATCCTGTACAGTACTGTAACATACCACTGAAGATAACCCAAGTCTATCCTGTACAGTACTGTAACAATATCACTGAAGGTAACCCAAGTCTATCCTGTACATTACTGTAACATACCACTGAAGGTAACCCAAGTCTATCCTTTACAGTACTGTAACAATACCACTGAAGGTAACCCAAGTCTATCCTGTACAGTACTGTAACACACCACTGAAGGTAACCCAAGTCTATACTGTACAGTACTGTAACATACCACTGAAGGTAACCCAAGTCTATCGTGTACAGTACTGTAACACACCACTGAAGGTAACCCAAGTCTATCCTGTACATTACTGTAACATACCACTGAAGGTAACCCAAGTCTATCCTGTACAGTACTGTAACAATACCACTGAAGGTAACCCAAGTCTATCCTGTACAGTACTGTAACAATACCACTGAAATTAACCCAAGTCTATCCTGTACATTACTGTAACACACCACTGAAGGTAACCCAAGTCTATCCTGTACAGTACTGTAACAATACCACTGAAGGTAACCCAAGTCTATCCTGTACAGTACTGTAACATACCACTGAAGGTAACCCAAGTCTATCCTGTACAGTACTGTAACACACCACTGAAGGTAACCCAAGTCTATCCTGTACAGTACTGTAACATACCACTGAAGATAACCCAAGTCTATCCTTTACAGTACTGTAACAATACCACTGAAGGTAACCCAAGTCTATCCTGTACATTACTGTAACAATACCACTGAAGGTAACCCAAGTCTATACTGTACAGTACTGTAACATACCACTGAAGGTAACCCAAGTCTATCGTGTACAGTACTGTAACACACCACTGAAGGTAACCCAAGTCTATCCTGTACATTACTGTAACATACCACTGAAGGTAACCCAAGTCTATCCTGTACAGTACTGTAACAATACCACTGAAGGTAACCCAAGTCTATCCTGTACATTACTGTAACATACCACTGAAGGTAACCCAAGTCTATCCTGTACAGTACTGTAACAATACCACTGAAGGTAACCCAAGTCTATCCTGTACAGTACTGTAACACACCACTGAAGGTAACCCAAGTCTATCCTGTACATTACTGTAACACACCACTGAAGGTAACCCAAGTCTATCCTGTACATTACTGTAACATACCACTGATGGTAACCCAAGTCTATCCTGTACAGTACTGTAACAATACCACTGAAGGTAACCCAAGTCTATCCTGTACAGTACTGTAACAATACCACTGAAGGTAACCCAAGTCTATCCTGTACATTACTGTAACACACCACTGAAGGTAACCCAAGTCTATCCTGTACAGTACTGTAACAATACCACTGAAGGTAACCCAAGTCTATCCTGTACAGTACTGTAACACACCACTGAAGGTAACCCAAGTCTATCCTGTACAGTACTGTACCATACCACTGAAGGTAACCCAAGTCTATCCTGTACAGTACTGTAACACACCACTGAAGGTAACCCAAGTCTATCCTGTACAGTACTGTAACATACCACTGAAGATAACCCAAGTCTATCCTTTACAGTACTGTAACAATACCACTGAAGGTAACCCAAGTCTATCCTGTACATTACTGTAACACACCACTGAAGGTAACCCAAGTCTATCCTGTACAGTACTGTAACACACCACTGAAGTTAACCCAAGTCTATCCTGTACAGTACTGTAACATACCACTGAAGGTAACCCAAGTCTATCCTTTACAGTACTGTAACAATACCACTGAAGGTAACCCAAGTCTATCCTGTACAGTACTGTAACACACCACTGAAGGTAACCCAAGTCTATCCTGTACAGTACTGTAACATACCACTGAAGATAACCCAAGTCTATCCTTTACAGTACTGTAACAATACCACTGAAGGTAACCCAAGTCTATCCTGTGCAGTACTGTAACACACCACTGAAGGTAACCCAAGTCTATCCTGTACAGTACTGTAACATACCACTGAAGATAACCCAAGTCTATCCTTTACAGTACTGTAACAATACCACTGAAGGTAACCCAAGTCTATACTGTACATTACTGTAACATACCACTGAAGGTAACCCAAGTCTATCCTGTACAGTACTGTAACATACCACTGAAGGTAACCCAATTCTATCCTGTACATTACTGTAACACACCACTGAAGGTAACCCAAGTCAATCCTGTACAGTACTGTAACATACCACTGAAGGTAACCCAAGTCTATCCTGTACATTACTGTAACATACCACTGAAGGTAACCCAAGTCTATCCTGTACAGTACTGTAACACACCACTGAAGGTAACCCAAGTCTATCCTGTACAGTACTGTAACACACCACTGAAGGTAACCCAAGTCTATCCTGTACAGTCCTGTAACATACCACTGAAGGTAACCCAAGTCTATCCTGTACATTACTGTAACATACCACTGAAGGTAACCCAAGTCTATCCTGTACATTACTGTAACACACCACTGAAGGTAACCCAAGTCTATCCTGTACATTACTGTAACACACCACTGAAGGTAACCCAAGTCTATCCTGTACAGTACTGTAACATATCACTGAAGGTAACCCAAGTCTATCCTGTACAGTACTGTAACGATAACACTGAAGGTAACCCAAGTCTATCCTTTACAGTACTGTAACAATACCACTGAAGGTAACCCAAGTCCATCCTGTACATTACTGTAACACACCACTGAAGGTAACCCAAGTCTATCCTGTACAGTACTGTAACAATACCACTGAAGGTAACCCAAGTCTATCCTGTACAGTACTGTAACACACCACTGAAGATAACCCAAGTCTATCCTGTACAGTACTGTAACATACCACTGAAGGTGACCCAAGTCTATCCTGTACAGTACTGTAACATACCACTGAAGATAACCCAAGTCTATCCTGTACAGTACTGTAACATACCACTGAAGGTAACCCAAGTCTATCCTTTACAGTACTGTAACAATACCACTGAAGGTAACCCAAGTCTATCCTGTACATTACTGTAACACACCACTGAAGGTAACCCAAGTCTATCCTGTACATTACTGTAACACACCACTGAAGGTAACCCAAGTCTATACTGTACAGTACTGTAACATACCACTGAAGATAACCCAAGTCTATCCTGTACAGTACTGTAACATACCACTGAAGGTGACCCAAGTCTATCCTGTACAGTACTGTAACATACCACTGAAGATAACCCAAGTCTATCCTGTACAGTACTGTAACATACCACTGAAGATAACCCAAGTCTATCCTGTACAGTACTGTAACAATATCACTGAAGATAACCCAAGTCTATCCTGTACATTACTGTAACATACCACTGAAGGTAACCCAAGTCTATCCTGTACATTACTGTAACATACCACTGAAGGTAACCCAAGTCTATCCTGTACAGTACTGTAACAATACCACTGAAGGTAACCCAAGTCTATCCTGTACAGTACTGTAACACACCACTGAAGGTAACCCAAGTCTATCCTGTACAGTCTTGTAACACACCACTGAAGGTGACCCAAGTCTATCCTGAACAGTACTGTAACATACCACTGAAGATAACCCAAGTCTATCCTGTACAGTACTGTAACATACCACTGAAGATAACCCAAGTCTATCCTGTACAGTACTGTAACAATATCACTGAAGATAACCCAAGTCTATCCTGTACATTACTGTAACATACCACTGAAGGTAACCCAAGTCTATCCTGTACATTACTGTAACATACCACTGAAGGTAACCCAAGTCTATCCTGTACAGTACTGTAACAATACCACTGAAGGTAACCCAAGTCTATCCTGTACATTACTGTAACACACCACTGAAGGTAACCCAAGTCTATCCTGTACATTACTGTAACATACCACTGATGGTAACCCAAGTCTATCCTGTACAGTACTGTAACAATACCACTGAAGGTAACCCAAGTCTATCCTGTACAGTACTGTAACAATACCACTGAAGGTAACCCAAGTCTATCCTGTACATTACTGTAACACACCACTGAAGGTAACCCAAGTCTATCCTGTACAGTACTGTAACAATACCACTGAAGGTAACCCAAGTCTATCCTGTACAGTACTGTAACACACCACTGAAGGTAACCCAAGTCTATCCTGTACAGTACTGTACCATACCACTGAAGGTAACCCAAGTCTATCCTGTACAGTACTGTAACACACCACTGAAGGTAACCCAAGTCTATCCTGTACAGTACTGTAACATACCACTGAAGATAACCCAAGTCTATCCTTTACAGTACTGTAACAATACCACTGAAGGTAACACAAGTCTATCCTGTACAGTACTGTAACACACCACTGAAGGTAACCCAAGTCTATCCTGTACAGTACTGTAACATACCACTGAAGATAACCCAAGTCTATCCTTTACAGTACTGTAACAATACCACTGAAGGTAACCCAAGTCTATCCTGTACATTACTGTAACAATACCACTGAAGGTAACCCAAGTCTATACTGTACAGTACTGTAACATACCACTGAAGGTAACCCAAGTCTATCGTGTACAGTACTGTAACACACCACTGAAGGTAACCCAAGTCTATCCTGTACATTACTGTAACATACCACTGAAGGTAACCCAAGTCTATCCTGTACAGTACTGTAACAATACCACTGAAGGTAACCCAAGTCTATCCTGTACATTACTGTAACATACCACTGAAGGTAACCCAAGTCTATCCTGTACAGTACTGTAACAATACCACTGAAGGTAACCCAAGTCTATCCTGTACAGTACTGTAACACACCACTGAAGGTAACCCAAGTCTATCCTGTACATTACTGTAACACACCACTGAAGGTAACCCAAGTCTATCCTGTACATTACTGTAACATACCACTGATGGTAACCCAAGTCTATCCTGTACAGTACTGTAACAATACCACTGAAGGTAACCCAAGTCTATCCTGTACAGTACTGTAACAATACCACTGAAGGTAACCCAAGTCTATCCTGTACATTACTGTAACACACCACTGAAGGTAACCCAAGTCTATCCTGTACAGTACTGTAACAATACCACTGAAGGTAACCCAAGTCTATCCTGTACAGTACTGTAACACACCACTGAAGGTAACCCAAGTCTATCCTGTACAGTACTGTACCATACCACTGAAGGTAACCCAAGTCTATCCTGTACAGTACTGTAACACACCACTGAAGGTAACCCAAGTCTATCCTGTACAGTACTGTAACATACCACTGAAGATAACCCAAGTCTATCCTTTACAGTACTGTAACAATACCACTGAAGGTAACCCAAGTCTATCCTGTACATTACTGTAACACACCACTGAAGGTAACCCAAGTCTATCCTGTACAGTACTGTAACACACCACTGAAGTTCACCCAAGTCTATCCTGTACAGTACTGTAACATACCACTGAAGGTAACCCAAGTCTATCCTTTACAGTACTGTAACAATACCACTGAAGGTAACCCAAGTCTATCCTGTACATTACTGTAACACACCACTGAAGGTATCCCAAGTCTATCCTGTACAGTCCTGTAACATACCACTGAAGGTAACCCAAGTCTATCCTGTACAGTACTGTAACAATACCACTGAAGGTAACCCAAGTCTATCCTGTACATAACTGTAACATACCACTGAAGGTAACCCAAGTCTATCCTGTACATTACTGTAACAATACCACTGAAGGTAACCCAAGTCTATCCTGTACAGTACTGTAACATACCACTGAAGGTAACCCAAGTCTATCCTGTACATTACTGTAACACACCACTGAAGGTAACCCAAGTCTATACTGTACAGTCCTGTAACATACCACTGAAGGTAACCCAAGTCTATCCTGTACATTACTGTAACATACCACTGAAGGTAACCCAAGTCTATCCTGTACAGTACTGTAACATACCACTGAAGGTAACCCAAGTCTATCCTGTACATTACTGTAACAATACCACTGAAGGTAACCCAAGTCTATCGTGTACAGTACTGTAACATACCACTGAAGATAACCCAAGTCTATCCTGTACATTACTGTAACACACCACTGAAGGTAACCCAAGTCTATCCTGTACATTACTGTAACATACCACTGAAGGTAACCCAAGTCTATCCTGTACATTACTGTAACAATACCACTGAAGGTAACCCAAGTCTATCCTGTACAGTACTGTAACAATACCACTGAAGGTAACCCAAGTCTATCCTGTACAGTACTGTAACATACCACTGAAGGTAACCCAAGTCTATCCTGTACATTACTGTAACACACCACTGAAGGTAACCCAAGTCTATCCTGTACATTACTGTAACACACCACTGAAGGTAACCCAAGTCTATACTGTACAGTACTGTAACATACGACTGAAGGTAACCCAAGTCTATCCTGTACAGTACTGTAACATACCACTGAAGGTAACCCAAGTCTATCCTGTACATTACTGTAACACACCACTGAAGGTAACCCAAGTCTATCCTGTACATTACTGTAACACACCACTGAAGGTAACCCAAGTCTATACTGTACAGTACTGTAACATACGACTGAAGGTAACCCAAGTCTATCCTGTACATTACTGTAACATACCACTGAAGGTAACCCAAGTCTATCCTGTACATTACTGTAATATACCACTGAAGGTAACCCAGGTCTATCCTGTACAGTACTGTAACATACCACTGAAGGTAACCCAAGTCTATCCTGTACAGTACTGTAACAATACCACTGAAGGTAACCCAGGTCTATCCTGTACAGTAATGTAACATACCACTGAAGGTAACCCAAGTCTATCCTGTACAGTACTGTAACATACCACTGAAGGTAACCCAAGTCTATCCTGTACAGTACTGTAACAATACCACTGAAGGTAACCCAAGTCTATCCTGTACAGTACTGTAACAATACCACTGAAGGTAACCCAGGTCTATCCTGTACAGTACTGTAACATACCACTGAAGGTAACCCAAGTCTATCCTGTACATTACTGTAACATACCACTGAAGGTAACCCAAGTCTATCCTGTACAGTACTGTAACAATACCACTGAAGGTAACCCAAGTCTATCCTGTACATTACTGTAACATACCACTGAAGGTAACCCAAGTCTATCCTGTACAGTACTGTAACATACCACTGAAGGTAACCCAAGTCTATACTGTACATTACTGTAACAATACCACTGAAGGTAACCCAAGTCTATCCTGTACAGTACTGTAACATACCACTGAAGGTAACCCAAGTCTATCCTGTACAGTACTGTAACATACCACTGAAGGTAACCCAAGTCTATCCTGTACATTACTGTAACATACCACTGAAGGAAACCCAAGTCTATCCTGTACAGTACTGTAACATACCACTGAAGGTAACCCAAGTCTATCCTGTACAGTACTGTAACATACCACTGAAGGTAACCCAAGTCTATCCTGTACAGTACTGTAACACACCACTGAAGGTAACCCAAGTCTATCCTGTACAGTACTGTAACACACCACTGAAGGTAACCCAAGTCTATCCTGTACATTACTGTAACATACCACTGAAGGTAACCCAAGTCTATCCTGTACAGTACTGTAACATACCACTGAAGGTAACCCAAGTCTATCCTGTACAGTACTGTAACATACCACTGAAGGTAACCCAAGTCTATCCTGTACAGTACTGTAACACACCACTGAAGGTAACCCAAGTCTATCCTGTACAGTACTGTAACATACCACTGAAGGTAACCCAAGTCTATCCTGTACATTACTGTAACATACCACTGAAGGTAACCCAAGTCTATCCTGTACATTACTGTAACACACCACTGAAGGTAACCCAAGTCTATCCTGTACATTACTGTAACATACCACTGAAGGTAACCCAAGTCTATCCTGTACAGTACTGTAACATACCACTGAAGGTAACCCAAGTCTATCCTGTACAGTACTGTAACTACCACTGAAGGTAACCCAAGTCTATCCTGTACAGTACTGTAACTATACCACTGAAGGTAACCCAAGTCTATCCTGTACATTACTGTAACACACCACTGAAGGTAACCCAAGTCTATCCTGTACTTTACTGTAACATACCACTGAAGGTAACCCAAGTCTATCCTGTACAGTACTGTAACATACCACTGAAGGTAACCCAAGTCTATCCTGTACAGTACTGTAACTACCACTGAAGGTAACCCAAGTCTATCCTGTACAGTACTGTAACAATACCACTGAAGGTAACCCAAGTCTATCCTGTACATTACTGTAACATACCACTGAAGGTAACCCAAGTCTATCCTGTACAGTACTGTAACAATACCACTGAAGGTAACCCAAGTCTATCCTGTACATTACTGTAACATACCACTGAAGGTAACCCAAGTCTATCCTGTACAGTACTGTAACATACCACTGAAGGTAACCCAAGTCTATCCTGTACATTACTGTAACATACCACTGAAGGTAACCCAAGTCTATCCTGTACAGTACTGTAACATACCACTGAAGGTAACCCAAGTCTATCCTGTACAGTACTGTAACATACCACTGAAGATAACCCAAGTCTATCCTGTACAGTACTGTAACACACCACTGAAGGTAACCCAAGTCTATCCTGTACAGTACTGTAACACACCACTGAAGGTAACCCAAGTCTATCCTGTACAGTACTGTAACATACCACTGAAGGTAACCCAAGTCTATACTGTACATTACTGTAACATACCACTGAAGATAACCCAAGTCTATCCTGTACAGTACTGTAACACACCACTGAAGGTAACCCAAGTCTATCCTGTACAGTACTGTAACTACCACTGAAGGTAACCCAAGTCTATCCTGTACAGTACTGTAACATACCACTGAAGATAACCCAAGTCTATCCTTTACAGTACTGTAACAATACCACTGAAGGTAACCCAAGTCTATCCTGTACATTACTGTAACACACCACTGAAGGTAACCCAAGTCTATCCTGTACAGTACTGTAACACACCACTGAAGTTAACCCAAGTCTATCCTGTACAGTACTGTAACATACCACTGAAGGTAACCCAAGTCTATCCTTTACAGTACTGTAACAATACCACTGAAGGTAACCCAAGTCTATCCTGTACAGTACTGTAACACACCACTGAAGGTAACCCAAGTCTATCCTGTACAGTACTGTAACATACCACTGAAGATAACCCAAGTCTATCCTTTACAGTACTGTAACAATACCACTGAAGGTAACCCAAGTCTATCCTGTGCAGTACTGTAACACACCACTGAAGGTAACCCAAGTCTATCCTGTACAGTACTGTAACATACCACTGAAGATAACCCAAGTCTATCCTTTACAGTACTGTAACAATACCACTGAAGGTAACCCAAGTCTATACTGTACATTACTGTAACATACCACTGAAGGTAACCCAAGTCTATCCTGTACAGTACTGTAACATACCACTGAAGGTAACCCAATTCTATCCTGTACATTACTGTAACACACCACTGAAGGTAACCCAAGTCAATCCTGTACAGTACTGTAACATACCACTGAAGGTAACCCAAGTCTATCCTGTACATTACTGTAACATACCACTGAAGGTAACCCAAGTCTATCCTGTACAGTACTGTAACACACCACTGAAGGTAACCCAAGTCTATCCTGTACAGTACTGTAACACACCACTGAAGGTAACCCAAGTCTATCCTGTACAGTCCTGTAACATACCACTGAAGGTAACCCAAGTCTATCCTGTACATTACTGTAACATACCACTGAAGGTAACCCAAGTCTATCCTGTACATTACTGTAACACACCACTGAAGGTAACCCAAGTCTATCCTGTACATTACTGTAACACACCACTGAAGGTAACCCAAGTCTATCCTGTACAGTACTGTAACATATCACTGAAGGTAACCCAAGTCTATCCTGTACAGTACTGTAACGATAACACTGAAGGTAACCCAAGTCTATCCTTTACAGTACTGTAACAATACCACTGAAGGTAACCCAAGTCCATCCTGTACATTACTGTAACACACCACTGAAGGTAACCCAAGTCTATCCTGTACAGTACTGTAACAATACCACTGAAGGTAACCCAAGTCTATCCTGTACAGTACTGTAACACACCACTGAAGATAACCCAAGTCTATCCTGTACAGTACTGTAACATACCACTGAAGGTGACCCAAGTCTATCCTGTACAGTACTGTAACATACCACTGAAGATAACCCAAGTCTATCCTGTACAGTACTGTAACATACCACTGAAGGTAACCCAAGTCTATCCTTTACAGTACTGTAACAATACCACTGAAGGTAACCCAAGTCTATCCTGTACATTACTGTAACACACCACTGAAGGTAACCCAAGTCTATCCTGTACATTACTGTAACACACCACTGAAGGTAACCCAAGTCTATACTGTACAGTACTGTAACATACCACTGAAGATAACCCAAGTCTATCCTGTACAGTACTGTAACATACCACTGAAGGTGACCCAAGTCTATCCTGTACAGTACTGTAACATACCACTGAAGATAACCCAAGTCTATCCTGTACAGTACTGTAACATACCACTGAAGATAACCCAAGTCTATCCTGTACAGTACTGTAACAATATCACTGAAGATAACCCAAGTCTATCCTGTACATTACTGTAACATACCACTGAAGGTAACCCAAGTCTATCCTGTACATTACTGTAACATACCACTGAAGGTAACCCAAGTCTATCCTGTACAGTACTGTAACAATACCACTGAAGGTAACCCAAGTCTATCCTGTACAGTACTGTAACACACCACTGAAGGTAACCCAAGTCTATCCTGTACAGTCTTGTAACACACCACTGAAGGTGACCCAAGTCTATCCTGAACAGTACTGTAACATACCACTGAAGATAACCCAAGTCTATCCTGTACAGTACTGTAACATACCACTGAAGATAACCCAAGTCTATCCTGTACAGTACTGTAACAATATCACTGAAGATAACCCAAGTCTATCCTGTACATTACTGTAACATACCACTGAAGGTAACCCAAGTCTATCCTGTACATTACTGTAACATACCACTGAAGGTAACCCAAGTCTATCCTGTACAGTACTGTAACAATACCACTGAAGGTAACCCAAGTCTATCCTGTACATTACTGTAACACACCACTGAAGGTAACCCAAGTCTATCCTGTACATTACTGTAACATACCACTGATGGTAACCCAAGTCTATCCTGTACAGTACTGTAACAATACCACTGAAGGTAACCCAAGTCTATCCTGTACAGTACTGTAACAATACCACTGAAGGTAACCCAAGTCTATCCTGTACATTACTGTAACACACCACTGAAGGTAACCCAAGTCTATCCTGTACAGTACTGTAACAATACCACTGAAGGTAACCCAAGTCTATCCTGTACAGTACTGTAACACACCACTGAAGGTAACCCAAGTCTATCCTGTACAGTACTGTACCATACCACTGAAGGTAACCCAAGTCTATCCTGTACAGTACTGTAACACACCACTGAAGGTAACCCAAGTCTATCCTGTACAGTACTGTAACATACCACTGAAGATAACCCAAGTCTATCCTTTACAGTACTGTAACAATACCACTGAAGGTAACACAAGTCTATCCTGTACAGTACTGTAACACACCACTGAAGGTAACCCAAGTCTATCCTGTACAGTACTGTAACATACCACTGAAGATAACCCAAGTCTATCCTTTACAGTACTGTAACAATACCACTGAAGGTAACCCAAGTCTATCCTGTACATTACTGTAACAATACCACTGAAGGTAACCCAAGTCTATACTGTACAGTACTGTAACATACCACTGAAGGTAACCCAAGTCTATCGTGTACAGTACTGTAACACACCACTGAAGGTAACCCAAGTCTATCCTGTACATTACTGTAACATACCACTGAAGGTAACCCAAGTCTATCCTGTACAGTACTGTAACAATACCACTGAAGGTAACCCAAGTCTATCCTGTACATTACTGTAACATACCACTGAAGGTAACCCAAGTCTATCCTGTACAGTACTGTAACAATACCACTGAAGGTAACCCAAGTCTATCCTGTACAGTACTGTAACACACCACTGAAGGTAACCCAAGTCTATCCTGTACATTACTGTAACACACCACTGAAGGTAACCCAAGTCTATCCTGTACATTACTGTAACATACCACTGATGGTAACCCAAGTCTATCCTGTACAGTACTGTAACAATACCACTGAAGGTAACCCAAGTCTATCCTGTACAGTACTGTAACAATACCACTGAAGGTAACCCAAGTCTATCCTGTACATTACTGTAACACACCACTGAAGGTAACCCAAGTCTATCCTGTACAGTACTGTAACAATACCACTGAAGGTAACCCAAGTCTATCCTGTACAGTACTGTAACACACCACTGAAGGTAACCCAAGTCTATCCTGTACAGTACTGTACCATACCACTGAAGGTAACCCAAGTCTATCCTGTACAGTACTGTAACACACCACTGAAGGTAACCCAAGTCTATCCTGTACAGTACTGTAACATACCACTGAAGATAACCCAAGTCTATCCTTTACAGTACTGTAACAATACCACTGAAGGTAACCCAAGTCTATCCTGTACATTACTGTAACACACCACTGAAGGTAACCCAAGTCTATCCTGTACAGTACTGTAACACACCACTGAAGTTCACCCAAGTCTATCCTGTACAGTACTGTAACATACCACTGAAGGTAACCCAAGTCTATCCTTTACAGTACTGTAACAATACCACTGAAGGTAACCCAAGTCTATCCTGTACATTACTGTAACACACCACTGAAGGTATCCCAAGTCTATCCTGTACAGTCCTGTAACATACCACTGAAGGTAACCCAAGTCTATCCTGTACAGTACTGTAACAATACCACTGAAGGTAACCCAAGTCTATCCTGTACATAACTGTAACATACCACTGAAGGTAACCCAAGTCTATCCTGTACATTACTGTAACAATACCACTGAAGGTAACCCAAGTCTATCCTGTACAGTACTGTAACATACCACTGAAGGTAACCCAAGTCTATCCTGTACATTACTGTAACACACCACTGAAGGTAACCCAAGTCTATACTGTACAGTCCTGTAACATACCACTGAAGGTAACCCAAGTCTATCCTGTACATTACTGTAACATACCACTGAAGGTAACCCAAGTCTATCCTGTACAGTACTGTAACATACCACTGAAGGTAACCCAAGTCTATCCTGTACATTACTGTAACAATACCACTGAAGGTAACCCAAGTCTATCGTGTACAGTACTGTAACATACCACTGAAGATAACCCAAGTCTATCCTGTACATTACTGTAACACACCACTGAAGGTAACCCAAGTCTATCCTGTACATTACTGTAACATACCACTGAAGGTAACCCAAGTCTATCCTGTACATTACTGTAACAATACCACTGAAGGTAACCCAAGTCTATCCTGTACAGTACTGTAACAATACCACTGAAGGTAACCCAAGTCTATCCTGTACAGTACTGTAACATACCACTGAAGGTAACCCAAGTCTATCCTGTACATTACTGTAACACACCACTGAAGGTAACCCAAGTCTATCCTGTACATTACTGTAACACACCACTGAAGGTAACCCAAGTCTATACTGTACAGTACTGTAACATACGACTGAAGGTAACCCAAGTCTATCCTGTACATTACTGTAACATACCACTGAAGGTAACCCAAGTCTATCCTGTACATTACTGTAATATACCACTGAAGGTAACCCAGGTCTATCCTGTACAGTACTGTAACATACCACTGAAGGTAACCCAAGTCTATCCTGTACAGTACTGTAACAATACCACTGAAGGTAACCCAGGTCTATCCTGTACAGTAATGTAACATACCACTGAAGGTAACCCAAGTCTATCCTGTACAGTACTGTAACATACCACTGAAGGTAACCCAAGTCTATCCTGTACAGTACTGTAACAATACCACTGAAGGTAACCCAAGTCTATCCTGTACAGTACTGTAACAATACCACTGAAGGTAACCCAGGTCTATCCTGTACAGTACTGTAACATACCACTGAAGGTAACCCAAGTCTATCCTGTACATTACTGTAACATACCACTGAAGGTAACCCAAGTCTATCCTGTACAGTACTGTAACAATACCACTGAAGGTAACCCAAGTCTATCCTGTACATTACTGTAACATACCACTGAAGGTAACCCAAGTCTATCCTGTACAGTACTGTAACATACCACTGAAGGTAACCCAAGTCTATACTGTACATTACTGTAACAATACCACTGAAGGTAACCCAAGTCTATCCTGTACAGTACTGTAACATACCACTGAAGGTAACCCAAGTCTATCCTGTACAGTACTGTAACATACCACTGAAGGTAACCCAAGTCTATCCTGTACATTACTGTAACATACCACTGAAGGTAACCCAAGTCTATCCTGTACAGTACTGTAACATACCACTGAAGGTAACCCAAGTCTATCCTGTACAGTACTGTAACATACCACTGAAGGTAACCCAAGTCTATCCTGTACAGTACTGTAACACACCACTGAAGGTAACCCAAGTCTATCCTGTACAGTACTGTAACACACCACTGAAGGTAACCCAAGTCTATCCTGTACATTACTGTAACATACCACTGAAGGTAACCCAAGTCTATCCTGTACAGTACTGTAACATACCACTGAAGGTAACCCAAGTCTATCCTGTACAGTACTGTAACATACCACTGAAGGTAACCCAAGTCTATCCTGTACAGTACTGTAACACACCACTGAAGGTAACCCAAGTCTATCCTGTACAGTACTGTAACATACCACTGAAGGTAACCCAAGTCTATCCTGTACATTACTGTAACATACCACTGAAGGTAACCCAAGTCTATCCTGTACATTACTGTAACACACCACTGAAGGTAACCCAAGTCTATCCTGTACAGTACTGTAACTACCACTGAAGGTAACCCAAGTCTATCCTGTACAGTACTGTAACTATACCACTGAAGGTAACCCAAGTCTATCCTGTACATTACTGTAACACACCACTGAAGGTAACCCAAGTCTATCCTGTACTTTACTGTAACATACCACTGAAGGTAACCCAAGTCTATCCTGTACAGTACTGTAACATACCACTGAAGGTAACCCAAGTCTATCCTGTACAGTACTGTAACTACCACTGAAGGTAACCCAAGTCTATCCTGTACAGTACTGTAACAATACCACTGAAGGTAACCCAAGTCTATCCTGTACATTACTGTAACATACCACTGAAGGTAACCCAAGTCTATCCTGTACAGTACTGTAACAATACCACTGAAGGTAACCCAAGTCTATCCTGTACATTACTGTAACATACCACTGAAGGTAACCCAAGTCTATCCTGTACAGTACTGTAACATACCACTGAAGGTAACCCAAGTCTATCCTGTACATTACTGTAACATACCACTGAAGGTAACCCAAGTCTATCCTGTACAGTACTGTAACATACCACTGAAGGTAACCCAAGTCTATCCTGTACAGTACTGTAACATACCACTGAAGATAACCCAAGTCTATCCTGTACAGTACTGTAACACACCACTGAAGGTAACCCAAGTCTATCCTGTACAGTACTGTAACACACCACTGAAGGTAACCCAAGTCAATCCTGTACAGTACTGTAACATACCACTGAAGGTAACCCAAGTCTATCCTGTACATTACTGTAACATACCACTGAAGGTAACCCAAGTCTATCCTGTACAGTACTGTAACACACCACTGAAGGTAACCCAAGTCTATCCTGTACAGTACTGTAACACACCACTGAAGGTAACCCAAGTCTATCCTGTACAGTCCTGTAACATACCACTGAAGGTAACCCAAGTCTATCCTGTACATTACTGTAACATACCACTGAAGGTAACCCAAGTCTATCCTGTACATTACTGTAACACACCACTGAAGGTAACCCAAGTCTATCCTGTACATTACTGTAACACACCACTGAAGGTAACCCAAGTCTATCCTGTACAGTACTGTAACATATCACTGAAGGTAACCCAAGTCTATCCTGTACAGTACTGTAACGATAACACTGAAGGTAACCCAAGTCTATCCTTTACAGTACTGTAACAATACCACTGAAGGTAACCCAAGTCCATCCTGTACATTACTGTAACACACCACTGAAGGTAACCCAAGTCTATCCTGTACAGTACTGTAACAATACCACTGAAGGTAACCCAAGTCTATCCTGTACAGTACTGTAACACACCACTGAAGATAACCCAAGTCTATCCTGTACAGTACTGTAACATACCACTGAAGGTGACCCAAGTCTATCCTGTACAGTACTGTAACATACCACTGAAGATAACCCAAGTCTATCCTGTACAGTACTGTAACATACCACTGAAGGTAACCCAAGTCTATCCTTTACAGTACTGTAACAATACCACTGAAGGTAACCCAAGTCTATCCTGTACATTACTGTAACACACCACTGAAGGTAACCCAAGTCTATCCTGTACATTACTGTAACACACCACTGAAGGTAACCCAAGTCTATACTGTACAGTACTGTAACATACCACTGAAGATAACCCAAGTCTATCCTGTACAGTACTGTAACATACCACTGAAGGTGACCCAAGTCTATCCTGTACAGTACTGTAACATACCACTGAAGATAACCCAAGTCTATCCTGTACAGTACTGTAACATACCACTGAAGATAACCCAAGTCTATCCTGTACAGTACTGTAACAATATCACTGAAGATAACCCAAGTCTATCCTGTACATTACTGTAACATACCACTGAAGGTAACCCAAGTCTATCCTGTACATTACTGTAACATACCACTGAAGGTAACCCAAGTCTATCCTGTACAGTACTGTAACAATACCACTGAAGGTAACCCAAGTCTATCCTGTACAGTACTGTAACACACCACTGAAGGTAACCCAAGTCTATCCTGTACAGTCTTGTAACACACCACTGAAGGTGACCCAAGTCTATCCTGAACAGTACTGTAACATACCACTGAAGATAACCCAAGTCTATCCTGTACAGTACTGTAACATACCACTGAAGATAACCCAAGTCTATCCTGTACAGTACTGTAACAATATCACTGAAGATAACCCAAGTCTATCCTGTACATTACTGTAACATACCACTGAAGGTAACCCAAGTCTATCCTGTACATTACTGTAACATACCACTGAAGGTAACCCAAGTCTATCCTGTACAGTACTGTAACAATACCACTGAAGGTAACCCAAGTCTATCCTGTACATTACTGTAACACACCACTGAAGGTAACCCAAGTCTATCCTGTACATTACTGTAACATACCACTGATGGTAACCCAAGTCTATCCTGTACAGTACTGTAACAATACCACTGAAGGTAACCCAAGTCTATCCTGTACAGTACTGTAACAATACCACTGAAGGTAACCCAAGTCTATCCTGTACATTACTGTAACACACCACTGAAGGTAACCCAAGTCTATCCTGTACAGTACTGTAACAATACCACTGAAGGTAACCCAAGTCTATCCTGTACAGTACTGTAACACACCACTGAAGGTAACCCAAGTCTATCCTGTACAGTACTGTACCATACCACTGAAGGTAACCCAAGTCTATCCTGTACAGTACTGTAACACACCACTGAAGGTAACCCAAGTCTATCCTGTACAGTACTGTAACATACCACTGAAGATAACCCAAGTCTATCCTTTACAGTACTGTAACAATACCACTGAAGGTAACACAAGTCTATCCTGTACAGTACTGTAACACACCACTGAAGGTAACCCAAGTCTATCCTGTACAGTACTGTAACATACCACTGAAGATAACCCAAGTCTATCCTTTACAGTACTGTAACAATACCACTGAAGGTAACCCAAGTCTATCCTGTACATTACTGTAACAATACCACTGAAGGTAACCCAAGTCTATACTGTACAGTACTGTAACATACCACTGAAGGTAACCCAAGTCTATCGTGTACAGTACTGTAACACACCACTGAAGGTAACCCAAGTCTATCCTGTACATTACTGTAACATACCACTGAAGGTAACCCAAGTCTATCCTGTACAGTACTGTAACAATACCACTGAAGGTAACCCAAGTCTATCCTGTACATTACTGTAACATACCACTGAAGGTAACCCAAGTCTATCCTGTACAGTACTGTAACAATACCACTGAAGGTAACCCAAGTCTATCCTGTACAGTACTGTAACACACCACTGAAGGTAACCCAAGTCTATCCTGTACATTACTGTAACACACCACTGAAGGTAACCCAAGTCTATCCTGTACATTACTGTAACATACCACTGATGGTAACCCAAGTCTATCCTGTACAGTACTGTAACAATACCACTGAAGGTAACCCAAGTCTATCCTGTACAGTACTGTAACAATACCACTGAAGGTAACCCAAGTCTATCCTGTACATTACTGTAACACACCACTGAAGGTAACCCAAGTCTATCCTGTACAGTACTGTAACAATACCACTGAAGGTAACCCAAGTCTATCCTGTACAGTACTGTAACACACCACTGAAGGTAACCCAAGTCTATCCTGTACAGTACTGTACCATACCACTGAAGGTAACCCAAGTCTATCCTGTACAGTACTGTAACACACCACTGAAGGTAACCCAAGTCTATCCTGTACAGTACTGTAACATACCACTGAAGATAACCCAAGTCTATCCTTTACAGTACTGTAACAATACCACTGAAGGTAACCCAAGTCTATCCTGTACATTACTGTAACACACCACTGAAGGTAACCCAAGTCTATCCTGTACAGTACTGTAACACACCACTGAAGTTCACCCAAGTCTATCCTGTACAGTACTGTAACATACCACTGAAGGTAACCCAAGTCTATCCTTTACAGTACTGTAACAATACCACTGAAGGTAACCCAAGTCTATCCTGTACATTACTGTAACACACCACTGAAGGTATCCCAAGTCTATCCTGTACAGTCCTGTAACATACCACTGAAGGTAACCCAAGTCTATCCTGTACAGTACTGTAACAATACCACTGAAGGTAACCCAAGTCTATCCTGTACATAACTGTAACATACCACTGAAGGTAACCCAAGTCTATCCTGTACATTACTGTAACAATACCACTGAAGGTAACCCAAGTCTATCCTGTACAGTACTGTAACATACCACTGAAGGTAACCCAAGTCTATCCTGTACATTACTGTAACACACCACTGAAGGTAACCCAAGTCTATACTGTACAGTCCTGTAACATACCACTGAAGGTAACCCAAGTCTATCCTGTACATTACTGTAACATACCACTGAAGGTAACCCAAGTCTATCCTGTACAGTACTGTAACATACCACTGAAGGTAACCCAAGTCTATCCTGTACATTACTGTAACAATACCACTGAAGGTAACCCAAGTCTATCGTGTACAGTACTGTAACATACCACTGAAGATAACCCAAGTCTATCCTGTACATTACTGTAACACACCACTGAAGGTAACCCAAGTCTATCCTGTACATTACTGTAACATACCACTGAAGGTAACCCAAGTCTATCCTGTACATTACTGTAACAATACCACTGAAGGTAACCCAAGTCTATCCTGTACAGTACTGTAACAATACCACTGAAGGTAACCCAAGTCTATCCTGTACAGTACTGTAACATACCACTGAAGGTAACCCAAGTCTATCCTGTACATTACTGTAACACACCACTGAAGGTAACCCAAGTCTATCCTGTACATTACTGTAACACACCACTGAAGGTAACCCAAGTCTATACTGTACAGTACTGTAACATACGACTGAAGGTAACCCAAGTCTATCCTGTACATTACTGTAACATACCACTGAAGGTAACCCAAGTCTATCCTGTACATTACTGTAATATACCACTGAAGGTAACCCAGGTCTATCCTGTACAGTACTGTAACATACCACTGAAGGTAACCCAAGTCTATCCTGTACAGTACTGTAACAATACCACTGAAGGTAACCCAGGTCTATCCTGTACAGTAATGTAACATACCACTGAAGGTAACCCAAGTCTATCCTGTACAGTACTGTAACATACCACTGAAGGTAACCCAAGTCTATCCTGTACAGTACTGTAACAATACCACTGAAGGTAACCCAAGTCTATCCTGTACAGTACTGTAACAATACCACTGAAGGTAACCCAGGTCTATCCTGTACAGTACTGTAACATACCACTGAAGGTAACCCAAGTCTATCCTGTACATTACTGTAACATACCACTGAAGGTAACCCAAGTCTATCCTGTACAGTACTGTAACAATACCACTGAAGGTAACCCAAGTCTATCCTGTACATTACTGTAACATACCACTGAAGGTAACCCAAGTCTATCCTGTACAGTACTGTAACATACCACTGAAGGTAACCCAAGTCTATACTGTACATTACTGTAACAATACCACTGAAGGTAACCCAAGTCTATCCTGTACAGTACTGTAACATACCACTGAAGGTAACCCAAGTCTATCCTGTACAGTACTGTAACATACCACTGAAGGTAACCCAAGTCTATCCTGTACATTACTGTAACATACCACTGAAGGTAACCCAAGTCTATCCTGTACAGTACTGTAACATACCACTGAAGGTAACCCAAGTCTATCCTGTACAGTACTGTAACATACCACTGAAGGTAACCCAAGTCTATCCTGTACAGTACTGTAACACACCACTGAAGGTAACCCAAGTCTATCCTGTACAGTACTGTAACACACCACTGAAGGTAACCCAAGTCTATCCTGTACATTACTGTAACATACCACTGAAGGTAACCCAAGTCTATCCTGTACAGTACTGTAACATACCACTGAAGGTAACCCAAGTCTATCCTGTACAGTACTGTAACATACCACTGAAGGTAACCCAAGTCTATCCTGTACAGTACTGTAACACACCACTGAAGGTAACCCAAGTCTATCCTGTACAGTACTGTAACATACCACTGAAGGTAACCCAAGTCTATCCTGTACATTACTGTAACATACCACTGAAGGTAACCCAAGTCTATCCTGTACATTACTGTAACACACCACTGAAGGTAACCCAAGTCTATCCTGTACATTACTGTAACATACCACTGAAGGTAACCCAAGTCTATCCTGTACAGTACTGTAACATACCACTGAAGGTAACCCAAGTCTATCCTGTACAGTACTGTAACTACCACTGAAGGTAACCCAAGTCTATCCTGTACAGTACTGTAACTATACCACTGAAGGTAACCCAAGTCTATCCTGTACATTACTGTAACACACCACTGAAGGTAACCCAAGTCTATCCTGTACTTTACTGTAACATACCACTGAAGGTAACCCAAGTCTATCCTGTACAGTACTGTAACATACCACTGAAGGTAACCCAAGTCTATCCTGTACAGTACTGTAACTACCACTGAAGGTAACCCAAGTCTATCCTGTACAGTACTGTAACAATACCACTGAAGGTAACCCAAGTCTATCCTGTACATTACTGTAACATACCACTGAAGGTAACCCAAGTCTATCCTGTACAGTACTGTAACAATACCACTGAAGGTAACCCAAGTCTATCCTGTACATTACTGTAACATACCACTGAAGGTAACCCAAGTCTATCCTGTACAGTACTGTAACATACCACTGAAGGTAACCCAAGTCTATCCTGTACATTACTGTAACATACCACTGAAGGTAACCCAAGTCTATCCTGTACAGTACTGTAACATACCACTGAAGGTAACCCAAGTCTATCCTGTACAGTACTGTAACATACCACTGAAGATAACCCAAGTCTATCCTGTACAGTACTGTAACACACCACTGAAGGTAACCCAAGTCTATCCTGTACAGTACTGTAACACACCACTGAAGGTAACCCAAGTCTATCCTGTACAGTACTGTAACATACCACTGAAGGTAACCCAAGTCTATACTGTACATTACTGTAACATACCACTGAAGATAACCCAAGTCTATCCTGTACAGTACTGTAACACACCACTGAAGGTAACCCAAGTCTATCCTGTACAGTACTGTAACTACCACTGAAGGTAACCCAAGTCTATCCTGTACAGTACTGTAAAACCAGCAGTTCTTGGGAGAGAGCGAGAATTGTTACACTATCTAGTAGTCTAAAATGGGAGCTAGTTGCTTGTGGTTTTAGGGAGCGTGGGTGGGTGCAGGTCTGGCCCGTACATGGGTCCTGGTGGGTCCATGTACCCAGTCGGCACTTTTTTAGGCAATTTGCTGCTCCAAGGTATGCAGAGCCGGATCATATGCACATCAAGGCAGGGACACAACTTCTTCCAACATACCAGCCCCCTCCCAGCCTCTCTGCGACCCCCCACAGCACGGACACACAATCCCCCCTCTCACTCCGTGTCAGAACCGCCTCTTTCCTCTCAGAAAAACTTTAACCCACAACAAGTCCGAGCGGCTCACATGGGTGCCCTCTGTTGGCCACAAAGCATTACTGCACAGCAGTAACATGGATGACACAGAGGTAAACTTGGAGTTGTAATGTAATAACTGAATGTACATTACAATTCAATATAGTCCCACAGCTACTCAGATGATGATCATGTGACAGTCATAAGAAAAGCTGGTATGAGTGCGCTTTGTGCCCTCACTTTCAATTTGCCAAATGTAGGCAAATATTGGTACCCAAGAAGCCATGTAGTCTCATATGGGCTGTGTCAGACTACACGGCTTTGTGGGTATCATTTCTGCTTACATCTGGCATAGTGATAGCAAGGGCACAGTCATACCAACCTTTCTTATGACTGTCATTTGTCATCTAAGTAGCTGTGGTGCTATACTGGACTGTGATGTACACGCAGTTGTTATGTTACATGTTTACATCCATTCCTATATCCATTCCACATACTGTGATTGTACGGCACACTCTGTACTGTTTACTCTGTACTGTATACTCTGTACTGTTTACTCTGTACTGTATACTCTGTACTGTATACTCAGTACTCCACACTTCTCATTGTAATAACGCTTTGTGTTTTTGCTATGATTACTACAATCCCACCTTCATTGTACTTTCCTTTGTTCTGTATTTATGCTCTGTTTACACCCTTTTGTCTTCCTACACCGCAACCTGAACAAAGATTCTTATTTTATCTGCAGTGTGTCCTCGGGGGGGGGGGGTCCCTAGTCTGTCTGATGCTCAGCTGTTGGATGATGGGCAACAGGAGGTGGAATACCAAAGGGCTCTGTTATGGGGAGTAGAGGGTGTCCCCATCTTCTTCTATCCATCTTTCTTTCTGTGCTGGTGAATAGCGTGTGTACACGTGACATACATGTGTATGAGTGAGTGAGTATTGGTGTAAGATTTTGTGTGTGGGTGTGTGAGATTGAGAGACTGTATGTGAATCTGCATGTAGGTTTGTATACAGTATTTGTGGGTATAGTTTGGGGGGGGGACAGCATTTCATCCTTGGACCCAGGCAGCACAATGTCTTGGGCCGGCACTGGGTGGGTGTGACAGAGTTCAGTGACTGTGATAGACCGGGACAATTAAAACAGTAATACAAAAAATGATGGTGATGAGGCCAATAATAAAAACCCTTTGACAGAAACAAGCAGGATTTTTTACATGAACTTGTAACACTGACCTAGATCATATATCGCCACACAACTCCACACAACGCCACACAACTCCACACAACTCCACACAACTCCACACAACGCCACACAACTCCACACAACGCCACACAACTCCACACAACGCATCAGCCATGTGCTTTACACTGAAGCAATCTACAGTTCTATGTCTACTAAACGTGTCAAGGGCGGGGTAAAGCCAAGAGCATGGACGTGTTCATTGCATGCAATAACGTCAGAATTAGAGGCAATGGGGGTGAGGGATTATGAATATCTTCTTAATCAAACAACATCGCTTTCTAGTCATTAAATCTGCGTGATCTGATAGTTTACATGAAGTTTTATATTTGTGAGATTATTTCCCGTTTTCTCAGTGGTTATAGAAGGCTACTACTAACAAGAAATAATAAAGTCATTGGATAATTATGTATTGAAGTGCAGTAGAAAATAAATTAGTAAATATATTTTATTTACAGGTGTAATTCATCAAGCACTGTGAAATATAATAACGTGTAAGATTAGAATCTCCATTCTCTAACACCTGCTGGTGCTGAGCTGGGTGGGCTCCTACATACTCCCCTCTGTTCCTGCTCACTGCCTGGTACAACATGGGATCCTCACCCACGGGGAACATCACAACACAATGACTGGGCACATGCACAATGATTAGGCACAAACACAATGATTAGACACATACACAATGATTAGACACATACACAATGACTAGGCACATACACAATGATTAGGCACAAACACAATGACTAGGCACTTACACAATGATTAGGCACAAACACAATGATTAGGCAAATACACAATGATTAGGCACAAACACAATGACTAGGCACAAACACAATGATTAGGCACATACACAATGATTAGGCACAAACACAATGATTAGGCACATACACAATGAGACAAACAGGGAGAAATACAGATGTACAAGGGGAGAGGCAGGCACAAAGTCTGACTATTTAGTAGCACATTTTGATAATGAATTGATGGATTTCTGACCCATTACAGGACACTGATAAGATGTGATGTTATCCCGAGTGCTTATCTGACCTTTTCATTGTTTAGTGATCTTCAAAATAAAGTTCTTTTAAAACCCTGAGCAATACAGTTTCATTTTATTTTGATTAATTTTGGGTCTAATTTATTCATATGAATCCACATTGTGCAGGAGCAGATATAAGTAAATTTGACTGTTCATCATCACAAATTGCTCATCACGTCTTAGATGATCAGAGATGGCACTATGAAGTTTACCAGCTAGGTGCCATCAGTGGAACATGTCGGACTTCAGTCTGTCTTGGGGACCTGTTTTTCTGATCTTTAGGAATCCAGCGTCAGTCATTGCATTGAGTATCACTAGCCTTATTGGTCATGAGGGTGGGAAATGGCAAATAAGAACAGTTCTTCATAGAACAGAATTAGTTTTCCTACTCTTTAAATCTACGTGACTTGATATTTTTCTTTTAGATAAAGTGCATTTCTATAAGTCTTTGTATTTAGCAGTATCGCCTAGAATATATGCACATAGTAATCAGTGTTTGTTACAGCTTTACTTGTGTGATACCACTAATCTCCTGGTTCTCTTTCTACGTTTCCAGTGCCCCCTTTAGTGTCTTATCTCGGCTCCGCTTCCTACTGTAGGATCAGATGTCTCAGGCCTACTCCACCTGACCACCTCAGTCTAATCTGTGAACACGAGGGAGAGACTTCTAATGCCCCCTTTAGTGTCTTATATCGGCTCCACTTTCTACTGTAGGATCAGATGTCTCAGGCCTACTCCACCTGACCACCTCAGTCTAATCTGTGAACACGAGGGAGAGACTTCTAATGCCCCCTTTAGTGTCTTATCTCGGCTCCACTTTCTACTGTAGGATCAAATGTCTCAGGCCTACTCCACCAGACCACCTCAGTCTAATCTGTGAACACGAGGGAGAGACTTCTAATGCCCCCTTTAGTGTCTTATATCGGCTCCACTTTCTACTGTAGGATCAGATGTCTCAGGCCTACTCCACCTGACCACCTCAGTCTAATCTGTGAACACGAGGGAGAGACTTCTAATGCCCCCTTTAGTGTCTTATCTCGGCTCCACTTTCTACTGTAGGATCAGATGTCTCAGGCCTACTCCACCAGACCACCTCAGTCTAATCTGTGAACACGAGGGAGAGACTTCTAATGCCCCCTTTAGTGTCTTATCTCGGTTCCACTTTCTACTGTAGGATCAGATGTCTCAGGCCTACTCCACCTGACCACCTCAGTCTAATCTGTGAACACGAGGGAGAGACTTCTAATGCCCCCTTTAGTGTCTTATCTCGGCTCCACTTTCTATGTAGGATCAAATGTCTCAGGCCTACTCCACCAGACCACCTCAGTCTAATCTGTGAACACGAGGGAGAGACTTCTAATGCCCCCTTTAGTGTCTTATCTCGGCTCCACTTTCTACTGTAGGATCAGATGTCTCAGGCCTACTCCACCAGACCACCTCAGTCTAATCTGGGAGACCAGATTCCATGTGTTGGACCACTGATACTTAAGATGCTGTTTACCTACATTCTGATTAACACTCCCCTAATAGAACAATCAAGTTTCAATATGCAGTTACAGCCAAGTATTCTAAATGAAAAGATTTTCATTTAAAGGGATAGTAATATCAGGAATAAAGTATAATTATATGGTAGATGCAATTAAAAGAGGGAGTACTTGCACTTATGGTTATGATTTAAGAGATATAGGAAAATAAAGTTCTCCGGTCCCTCCCCTTTCTGCTTGATGAGCTGTAAAGCCATCAGAAGCAGATTCTGGTTCCTGGATCAGACGGCGGCTCTTCAGCAGCTCCGACATAACAATAACTAAAAGTAAATATTTAATCAGAACGGTCTACAACATGTATCTGGCTCGCAAGCACACAGTATAGACCATTCCAATGAAGTATTTATCTTTAGATATCGTTATATCAGCGCTGCTGAAGAGCCGCATTTGGTCAAGCGACCGGATTCTGCCTCTGACAGCTTTACAGATCGTCAAGAAGAAAGGGGAGGGAGCGGAGAACTTTATTTTCCTGTATCTCTCACCATGACGGTCTGAGAGACACGGATAAGTGCAAGTACTCTCTTATAACTGTATCTACCTTATAGTTAATACTTTTCTCTGACATTACTATCACTTAAAAATACTTTTTGGCTTACTTACTAAAACATTATGTTCAGTGGAAAGAAAGCGTAGTGTAGATGGGGAAATTGTGGTCATTATTATGGCACTTGTATAGTTGTGTAGCCTTATTTAGCGTTCTGCTTCCCCAGCAACTATCCATAAAGATCTTTGCGTACTTGTGTGAATTGTCAGCTAGCCTCCAAAAGTAACACAGGTGGCCACACATACACGTGAATAGGATAACATCTGCTACTAGTCTGCAACTATTGGAATGACTCTTTAACTCTATGAGTGCCTCTGTGCTGTTTTCTTGTCTTTTTGTTTGTTTGTGTATTGTGAATACATAGGGACAGAACACATCCCAGCCATATGGTTGCGTCCTGCTTTAATTTTGTGGTTTCCTTTTTCCCGAATCAAAACATCTCACAGTTTAGTGCCTTCTGGGTGAAGAAACCAGGTCCACAGTCTAAGACAACTTCTTCTGTGACCTTTAGCCTTTCCAGAAAATATTTTTTAACCCTGGCTGCAGAACCTGCGTTGTTTATTGTCTAAACTGGTAAGATCTACCATCCGCTTAGACTCAACGTATGGTAATGGGATCTTGAGATCCCACTTGAAGGCCACTTTGGAGATATGTGCATAACGGACGTCATTGAATGTCCTTCCTGGTGGCCAGACTTACTAACTGAGTGCGCCCCCTGCATGGAATTTGCACAAACTAAACTTCCAAGAACTATCTCTCATGGGTCACTCCTTCCAAGACTTCTTCTGTCTTGTCATTTTTACTCACATCTCAAAGGGCATCCCACTAAATCTGCTGAGGTATGAGCATGATCATGGGGGTTGTGCACCACGAAGGTTCATTTGGTTCACTTGTTTTTCATGTTCTTATGTTCCTGCTGCTGTGACTGAGACAAATGGAGATCACGGTTCATCTCTAAGTTCTGATGGACATTGTTTAAATGGCAGGACATTGCACTAAAATGTTTGTTTTATCCACCACAATATAAAAGTTTAACTGTGACAGACCCATTTTCGGAGCAATATACCCTCCATTTTACTTCTCATCTTAAGAACTAATGCCGTTAAGCAGGAGCTCTCTGACTTCTGGTCTCCTGTCTTTATAATGTATAAATATCCTTCAACTGCTTTTAAGCTTCAGATAGAACCAAACTCAATAGCCAGTTTTACAGGTGAGAGCAAAAGGAGAGAAAGAGAGGCACCCCTAGTGCAGTGCCCTGTGAGTGGATACTCACAATGAAGATGGCTGTGATTCGACTTGTGAAGGTCCCAACTATAAGGCATTCTGGGATATTACACTGCCCCAGATGCAGTGAACATAGGAAGATGGACAAAACGGGCACCTTGTACACTCACTCTCTCCACACATTCAAAATGCATAAAAGCATCAAAAAAACAAGCAAACCAGGGACCCAATAGTGTAATTCTATAAATATCAGTGCTAAGAACAAGAGGCCATCCATTAAGACTAGAGGAAAGGCGCTTTTGACTAAAACAAAGGCAGGGATTCTTTACAGTAAGGCCGGTAAGGCTATGGAATTCTTTGCCTCGGGATGTTGTGCTTGCAGATAATGCAACTGCATTCAAATAAGCAATGAATGCCTATCTAGCACAGAACAATATTGACAATTATGACAGATGACTTCAAAGCAAATAGGATATTGATCCGGGGAACTATTTGACTACCAATTGGAGTCAGGAAGGAATAATTTCCCCCCCCCCCCCACACACACACACACATGGGGCTACATTGGAAATTGCTCCAGAGGGCTTTTTTGTTGCCTTCCTCTGGATCAACAGGGGTGTTATTGGCATGGGCTGGACTTGATGGACGCATGTCTTTTTTCAGCCTTATCTACTGTGTTACTATCGCAACTAATGAGAAAAAAACACAAAGCTCATGGTCAGATGTTGGCTAACATGAAATATAGCGCAGGTGGAGAACATCACCCCTCTCCGCTTGGGTAACAAATTCTGTGTTGTCCAGAGAGAGAACCAATAACAGTCTGAGAAGAGGAGATAATTATCTTTATCTAGAGGAAAGGTGACTCGCTATATAATAAGATGTTTATCAATTTAGAAAAATAAAATAGTCGAATAACCATTAACTACTTGTTTTATTTTTGTCTTTGAAAAAAGCAGTGGTTTAGCATTTCACCAGTTTGTATTTCACATATATGAAATTATACATTTATATATTTTATCTTGATATTATTTTATATTTTGAATTACTAAATAGCTTTTTATATATTCACCTCTCCTCTCGATAATCATCATTATCTCCTCTTGTGAGACCGGTATTGGTTCTCTGTCTGCATCACACGGCATTTGTTCCTCTTCACGTGCACCATCTGGCATTATCCGCGCGGAGACGGGTGATACAGTGATTTTTCTGCCAGGTTTGGTATGACTGATGGGCTATAAAATGCCCAGTTTGAGGTTTTATTTCCTTTAGGTCAATAGGAATTTTTGGTTTGTCCCCCTAGTTTGCAGCAGAATATTCCACATTTCTCTTCGTCTATATGGACCCCTGTGTTTCAACTGAGCAACAAAGCTGAATCCCCTGGCACTAAAAGGGTTAAGCCATGATTTCCAAGGCCAGAGGCAGCTGGGATCTTAAACAACGGGAATGATTACAAGGAAAAATTTAAAGTAAGAGAATTATATTTTAAGTGCAGGAACAAGTATCAATCAGTTTGTTGCAACATTAAAATAGAATGAAATGAACTTGAAAAGGAAATGATTCATCAGACTTGTTGTAAATATTCTGTGATTGCAGCGGCCCCTGTTCTACCAGATGTAATCAGGCTCTTTATGCACAGAAAGTCTATTCTTCCTCCTGGCACCACACGTCTAATGCACAAGGATTCCGGAAACACACAGTCAGTGCAGTGACTTCTGCAGAGCGACGCTTTCTCCGAACAGCAACAAAACCCAGTGGAACTTTACTGTGGGAAGAAGTCTGAAGAAAACGAGTGTGTACAACGTATCACGGTGTCTGTCACCCTCTCCCATTATCTTTCTCTTGCACTTCCCATCTCTTTTGTCTTTCATCTTGCTAACTTTTCTCTCTCCCCCACTTCCTACCATCGACTTCCCACAATCCACTTCCCACCAATCATTCCATATAATCCACTTCCCACAATCCACTTCCCACCAATCACTTCATATAATCCACTTCCCACAATCCACTTCCCACCAATCACTCCATATAATCCACTTCCCACAATCCACTTCCCACCAATCACTTCATATAATCCACTTCCCACAATCCACTTCCCACCAATCACTTCATATAATCCACTTCCCACAATCCACTTCCTACCAATCACTCCATATAATCCACTTCCCACCAGTCACTTCATATAATCCACTTCCGACCAGTCACTTCATATAATCCACTTCCGACAATCCACTACTATCAATCCACTTCCCACCAATCACTTCATATAATCCACTTCCCACAGTCCACTTCCCACCAATCACTTCATATAATCCACTTCCCACAGTCCACTTCACACCAATCACTCGATATAATCCACTTCCCACAATCCACTTCCCACCAATCACTCCATATAATCCACTTCCCACAGTCCACTTCCCACCAATCACTTCATATAATCCACTTCCCACAGTCCACTTCCCACCAATCACTTCATATAATCCACTTTCCACAGTTCACTTCCCACAATCACTTCATATAATCCACTTCCCACAATCCACTTCCTACCAATCACTTAATTTAATCCACTTCCCACAATCCACTTCCCACCAATCATTCCATATAATCCACTTCCCACAATCCACTTCCTACCAATCACTTAATTTAATCCACTTCCCACAATCCACTTCCTACCAATCACTCCATATAATCCACTTCCCACAGTCCACTTCCCACCAGTCACTTCATATAATCCACTTCCCACCAATCACTTCATATAATCCACTTCCCACAATCCACTTCCTACCAATCACTCCATATAATCCACTTTCCACAGTCCACTTCCCACCAGTCACTTCATATAATCCACTTCCCACCAATCACTTCATATAATCCACTTCCCATAGTCCACTTCCCACCAATCACTTCATATAATCCACTTCCCACCAATCACTCCATATAATCCACTTCCCACAATCCACTTCCTACCAGTCACTTCATATAATCCACTTCCCACAATCCACTTCCTACCAATCACTTAATTTAATCCACTTCCAACAATCCACTTCCCACCAGTCACTTCATATAATCCACTTCCTACCAATCACTCCATATAATCCACTTCCTACCAGTCACTTCATATAATCCACTTCCCACCAATTACTTTACATAATCCATTTCCCGCAATCCACTTCCCACCAATCACTTCATATAATCCACTTCCCACAATCCACTTCCCACCAATCACTTCATATAATCCACTTTCCACAGTTCACTTCCCACAATCACTTCATATAATCCACTTCCCACCAGTCACTTCATATAATCCACTTCCCACAATCCACTACTCTCAATCCACTTCCCACCAATCACTTCATATAATCCACTTCTCACCAATCATTCCATATAATCCACTTCCCACAATCCACTACTCTCAATCCATTTCTCACCAATCACTCAATATAATCCACGTCCCACAATCCACTACTCTCAATCCATTTCTCATCAATCACTTCATATAATCCACTTTCCACAATTCACTTCCCACAATCACTTCATATAATCCACTTCCCACCAGTCACTTCATATAATCCACTTCCGACAATCCACTACTATCAATCCACTTCCCACCAATCACTTCATATAATCCACTTCACACTAATCACTCGATATAATCCACTTCCCACAATCCACTACTCTCAATCCATTTCTCACCAATCACTCCATATAATCCACTTCCCACAATCCACTACTCTCAATCCATTTCTCACCAATCACTCCATATAATCCACTTCCCACAATCCACTACTCTCAATCCATTTCTCACCAATCACTCCATATAATCCACTTCCCACAATCCACTACTCTCAATCCACTTCCCACCAATCACTTCATATAATCCACTTTCCACAATTCACTTCCCACAATCACTTCATATAATCCACTTCCCACCAGTCACTTCATATAATCCACTTCCCACAATCCACTACTCTCAATCCACTTCCCATCAATCCCTTCATATAATCCACTTCCCACCAATCATTCCATATAATACACTTCCCACAATCCACTACTCTCAATCCATGTCTCACCAATCACTTCATATAATCCACTTTCCACAATTCACTTCCCACAATCACTTCATATAATCCACTTCCCACCAGTCACTTCATATAATCCACTTTTCACAATCCACTACTATCAATCCACTTCCCACCAATCACTTCATATAATCCACTTCACACCAATCACTCCATATAATCTACTTCCCACAATCCACTGCTCTCAATCCATTTCTCACCAATCACTCCATATAATCCACTTCCCACAATCCACTACTCTCAATCCATTTCTCATCAATCATTTCATATAATCCACTTCCCACCAATCACTTCATATAATCACTTCCCACAATCCACTACTCTCAATCCACTTCCCACCAATCACTTCATATAATTCACTTCACACCAATCACTCCATATAATCTACTTCCCACAATCCACTGCTCTCAATCCATTTCTCACCAATCACTCCATATAATCCACTTCCCACAATCCACTACTCTCAATCCATTTCTCATCAATCACTTCATATAATCCACGTTCCACAATTCACTCCCCACAATCATTTCATATAATCCACTTCCCACCAGTCACTTCATATAATCCACTTCCCACAATCCACTTCCCACCAATCACTTCATATAATCACTTCCCACAATCCACTACTCTCAATCCACTTCCCACCAATCACTTCATATAATCCACTTTCCACAATTCACTCCCCACAATCACTTCATATAATCCACTTCCCACCAGTCACTTCATATAATCCACTTCCCACAGTCCACTTCATATAATCCACTTCCCACAATCCACTACTCTCAATCCACTTCCCACCAATCACTTCATATAATCCACTTCCCACCAATCACTTCATATAATCCACTTACCACCAGTCACTTCATATAATCCACTTACCACAATCCTCTACTCTCAATCCACTTCCCATCAATCACTTCATGTAATCCACTTTACACAATCCACTTCCCACCAAACATTTAATATAATTCACTCCCCACCAATCTCTTCATATAATCCACTTCCAACCAATCACTTCATATAATCCACTTCCCACAATCCACTTCCCACCAGTCACTTCATCTAATCCACTTCCAACCAATCACTTCATATAATCCACTTCCCACCAATCACTTTTCATAATTCACTTCCCACCATCTACTTTCCCACTATCCACCATCCACTTCACACCATTCACTTCCCACCATCCAGTTCACATGATCCACTGTCCAACATTGCCTTCTCACAATCCATTTCATACCATCCACTTTCCACTCTGCCACTATTTAAAATTCCACTTCCCACCATATACTTTCCTCCATCATGTACATGGCTTACTGAGGATAAAGTACAAAAGCCTATTTCGGTGACTAAGAGGTTGTCTTCACATCAGGCCAGATGGGCCCTATTCCTTTCGAGGTTTAATTTAATGTAGATTGGGACGGTTTTGGGTACGTACATCTGTGCACTAAGTCTTATGTTTAGTAACATGTCGATTGGGACAGTTTTGTGTACGTACATCTGTGCACTAAGTCTTGTGTTTAGTACCATGTAGATTGGGACAGTTTTGGGTACGTACATCTGTGCACTAAGTCTTGTGTTTAGTATCATGTCGATTGGGACAGTTTTGAGTACGTACATCTGTGCACTAAGTCTTGTGTTTAGTAACATGTAGATTGGGACAGTTTTGGGTACGTACATCTGTGCACTAAATCTTGTGTATAGTAACATGTAGATTGGGACAGTTTTGGGTACGTACGTCTGTGCACTAAATCTTGTGTATAGTAACATGTAGATTGGGACAGTTTTGGGTACGTACGTCTGTGCACTAAATCTTGTGTATAGTAACATGTAGATTGGGACAGTTTTGGGTACGTACATCTGTGCACTAAGTCTTGTGTTTAGAACCGTGTAGATTGGGATAGTTTTGGGTACATACATCTGTGCACTAAATCTTGTGTATAGTAACATGTAGACTGGGACAGTTTTGGGTACGTACGTCTGTGCACTAAATCTTGTGTATAGTAACATGTAGATTGGGACAGTTTTGGGTACGTACGTCTGTGCACTAAATCTTGTGTATAGTAACATGTAGATTGGGACAGTTTTGGGTACGTACGTCTGTGCACTAAATCTTGTGTATAGTAACATGTAGATTGGGACAGTTTTGGGTACGTACATCTGTGCACTAAGTCTTGTGTTTAGAACCATGTAGATTGGGACATTTTTGGGTACGTACATCTGTGCACTAAGTCTTATGTTTAGTATCATGTAGATTGGGACAGTTTTGGGTACGTACATCTGTGAACTAAGTCTTGTGTTTTGTAACATGTAGATTAGGACAGTTTTGGGTACGTACATCTGTGAACTAAGTCTTGTGTTTAGTAACATGTAGATTGGGACAGTTTTGGGTACGTACATCTGTGCACTAAGTCTTGTGTTTAGAGCCATGTAGATTGGGACATTTTTGGGTACGTACATCTGTGCACTAAGTCTTGTGTTTTGTAACATGTAGATTAGGACAGTTTTGGGTACGTACATCTGTGAACTAAGTCTTGTGTTTAGTAACATGTAGATTGGGACAGTTTTGGGTACGTACATCTGTGCACTAAGTCTTGTGTTTAGTATCATGTAGATTGGGACAGTTTTGGGTACGTACATCTGTGAACTAAGTCTTGTGTTTAGTAACATGTAGATTGGGACAGTTTTGGGTACGTACATCTGTGCACTAAATCTTGTGTTTAGAACCGTGTAGATTGGGACAGTTTTGGGTACGTACATCTGTGCACTAAATCTTGTGTATAGTAACATGTAGACTGGGACAGTTTTGGGTACGTACATCTGTGCACTAAATCTTGTGTATAGTAACATGTAGATTGGGACAGTTTTGGGTACGTACATCTGTGCACTAAGTCTTGTGTTTAGAACCATGTAGATTGGGACAGTTTTGGGTACGTACATCTGTGCACTAAGTCTTGTGTTTAGTAACATGTAGATTGGGACAGTTTTGGGTACGTACATCTGTGCACTAAGTCTTGTGTTTAGTATCATGTAGATTGGGACAGTTTTGGGTACGTACGTCTGTGCACTAAGTCTTGTGTTTAGTAACATGTAGATTAGGACAGTTTTGGGTACGTACATCTGTGCACTAAGTCTTGTGTTTAGTAACATGTAGATTAGGACAGTTTTGGGTACGTACATCTGTGCACTAAGTCTTGTGTTTAGAACCGTGTAGATTGGGACAGTTTTGGGTACGTACCTCTGTGCACTAAGTCTTGTGTTTAGGAACATGTAGATTAGGACAGTTTTGGGTACGTACATCTGTGCACTAAATCTTGTGTTTAGTAACATGTAGATTGGGACAGTTTTGGGTACGTACATCTGTGCACTAAATCTTGTGTTTAGTATCATGTAGATTAGGACAGTTTTGGGTACGTACATCTGTGCACTAAATCTTGTGTTTAGTAACATGTAGATTGGGACAGTTTTGGGTACGTACATCTCTGCACTAAGTCTTGTGTTTAGTATCATGTAGATTGGGACAGTTTTGGGTACGTACATCTGTGCACTAAGTCTTGTGTTTAGTAACATGTAGATTGGGACAGTTTTGGGTACGTACATCTGTGCACTAAGTCTTGTGTTTAGTAACATGTAGATTGGGACAGTTCTGGGTACGTACATCTGTGCACTAAGTCTTGTGTTTAGTAACATGTAGATTGGGACAGTTTTGGGTACGTAAGTCTGTGCACTAAGTCTTGTGTTTTGTAACATGTAGATTGGGACAGTTTTGGGTACGTACATCTGTGAACTAAGTCTTGTGTTTAGTAACATGTAGATTGGGACAGTTTTGGGTACGTACATCTGTGCACTAAGTCTTGTGTTTAGTAACATGTAGATTGGGACAGTTTTGGGTACGTACATCTGTGCACTAAGTCTTGTGTTTAGTAACATGTAGATTGGGACAGTTTTGGGTACGTACGTCTGTGCATTAAATCTTGTGTTTAGTAACATGTAGATTGGGACAGTTTTGGGTACGTACATCTGTGCACTAAGTCTTGTGTTTAGTAACATGTAGATTGGGACAGTTTTGGGTACGTAAGTCTGTGCACTAAGTCTTGTGTTTTGTAACATGTAGATTGGGACAGTTTTGGGTACGTACATCTGTGAACTAAGTCTTGTGTTTAGTAACATGTAGATTGGGACAGTTTTGGGTACGTACATCTGTGCACTAAGTCTTGTGTTTAGTAACATGTAGATTGGGACAGTTTTGGGTACGTACATCTGTGCACTAAGTCTTGTGTTTAGAACCGTGTAGATTGGGACAGTTTTGGGTACGTACATCTGTGCACTAAATCTTGTGTATAGTAACATGTAGACTGGGACAGTTTTGGGTACGTACATCTGTGCACTAAATCTTGTGTATAGTAACATGTAGATTGGGACAGTTTTGGGTACGTACATCTGTGCACTAAGTCTTGTGTTTAGAACCATGTAGATTGGGACAGTTTTGGGTACGTACATCTGTGCACTAAGTCTTGTGTTTAGTAACATGTAGATTGGGACAGTTTTGGGTACGTACATCTGTGCACTAAGTCTTGTGTTTAGTATCATGTAGATTGGGACAGTTTTGGGTACGTACGTCTGTGCACTAAGTCTTGTGTTTAGTAACATGTAGATTAGGACAGTTTTGGGTACGTACATCTGTGCACTAAGTCTTGTGTTTAGTAACATGTAGATTAGGACAGTTTTGGGTACGTACATCTGTGCACTAAGTCTTGTATTTAGAACCGTGTAGATTGGGACAGTTTTGGGTACGTACCTCTGTGCACTAAGTCTTGTGTTTAGGAACATGTAGATTAGGACAGTTTTGGGTACGTACATCTGTGCACTAAATCTTGTGTTTAGTAACATGTAGATTGGGACAGTTTTGGGTACGTACATCTGTGCACTAAATCTTGTGTTTAGTATCATGTAGATTAGGACAGTTTTGGGTACGTACATCTGTGCACTAAATCTTGTGTTTAGTAACATGTAGATTGGGACAGTTTTGGGTACGTACATCTCTGCACTAAGTCTTGTGTTTAGTATCATGTAGATTGGGACAGTTTTGGGTACGTACATCTGTGCACTAAGTCTTGTGTTTAGTAACATGTAGATTGGGACAGTTTTGGGTATGTACATCTGTGCACTAAGTCTTGTGTTTAGTAACATGTAGATTGGGACAGTTTTGGGTACGTACATCTGTGCACTAAGTCTTGTGTTTAGTAACATGTAGATTGGGACAGTTTTGGGTACGTAAGTCTGTGCACTAAGTCTTGTGTTTTGTAACATGTAGATTGGGACAGTTTTGGGTACGTACATCTGTGAACTAAGTCTTGTGTTTAGTAACATGTAGATTGGGACAGTTTTGGGTACGTACATCTGTGCACTAAGTCTTGTGTTTAGTAACATGTAGATTGGGACAGTTTTGGGTACGTACATCTGTGCACTAAGTCTTGTGTTTAGTAACATGTAGATTGGGACAGTTTTGGGTACGTACGTCTGTGCACTAAATCTTGTGTTTAGTAACATGTAGATTGGGACAGTTTTGGGTACGTACATCTGTGCACTAAGTCTTGTGTTTAGTAACATGTAGATTGGGACAGTTTTGGGTACGTAAGTCTGTGCACTAAGTCTTGTGTTTTGTAACATGTAGATTGGGACAGTTTTGGGTACGTACATCTGTGCACTAAGTCTTGTGTTTAGAACCGTGTAGATTGGGATAGTTTTGGGTACATACATCTGTGCACTAAATCTTGTGTATAGTAACATGTAGACTGGGACAGTTTTGGGTACGTACGTCTGTGCACTAAATCTTGTGTATAGTAACATGTAGATTGGGACAGTTTTGGGTACGTACGTCTGTGCACTAAATCTTGTGTATAGTAACATGTAGATTGGGACAGTTTTGGGTACGTACGTCTGTGCACTAAATCTTGTGTATAGTAACATGTAGATTGGGACAGTTTTGGGTACGTACATCTGTGCACTAAGTCTTGTGTTTAGAACCATGTAGATTGGGACATTTTTGGGTACGTACATCTGTGCACTAAGTCTTATGTTTAGTATCATGTAGATTGGGACAGTTTTGGGTACGTACATCTGTGAACTAAGTCTTGTGTTTTGTAACATGTAGATTAGGACAGTTTTGGGTACGTACATCTGTGAACTAAGTCTTGTGTTTAGTAACATGTAGATTGGGACAGTTTTGGGTACGTACATCTGTGCACTAAGTCTTGTGTTTAGAGCCATGTAGATTGGGACATTTTTGGGTACGTACATCTGTGCACTAAGTCTTGTGTTTAGTAACATGTAGATTGGGACAGTTTTGGGTACGTACATCTGTGCACTAAATCTTGTGTATAGTAACATGTAGATTGGGACAGTTTTGGGTACGTACGTCTGTGCACTAAATCTTGTGTATAGTAACATGTAGATTGGGACAGTTTTGGGTACGTACGTCTGTGCACTAAATCTTGTGTATAGTAACATGTAGATTGGGACAGTTTTGGGTACGTACATCTGTGCACTAAGTCTTGTGTTTAGAACCGTGTAGATTGGGATAGTTTTGGGTACATACATCTGTGCACTAAATCTTGTGTATAGTAACATGTAGACTGGGACAGTTTTGGGTACGTACGTCTGTGCACTAAATCTTGTGTATAGTAACATGTAGATTGGGACAGTTTTGGGTACGTACGTCTGTGCACTAAATCTTGTGTATAGTAACATGTAGATTGGGACAGTTTTGGGTACGTACGTCTGTGCACTAAATCTTGTGTATAGTAACATGTAGATTGGGACAGTTTTGGGTACGTACATCTGTGCACTAAGTCTTGTGTTTAGAACCATGTAGATTGGGACATTTTTGGGTACGTACATCTGTGCACTAAGTCTTATGTTTAGTATCATGTAGATTGGGACAGTTTTGGGTACGTACATCTGTGAACTAAGTCTTGTGTTTTGTAACATGTAGATTAGGACAGTTTTGGGTACGTACATCTGTGAACTAAGTCTTGTGTTTAGTAACATGTAGATTGGGACAGTTTTGGGTACGTACATCTGTGCACTAAGTCTTGTGTTTAGAGCCATGTAGATTGGGACATTTTTGGGTACGTACATCTGTGCACTAAGTCTTGTGTTTTGTAACATGTAGATTAGGACAGTTTTGGGTACGTACATCTGTGAACTAAGTCTTGTGTTTAGTAACATGTAGATTGGGACAGTTTTGGGTACGTACATCTGTGCACTAAGTCTTGTGTTTAGTATCATGTAGATTGGGACAGTTTTGGGTACGTACATCTGTGAACTAAGTCTTGTGTTTAGTAACATGTAGATTGGGACAGTTTTGGGTACGTACATCTGTGCACTAAATCTTGTGTTTAGAACCGTGTAGATTGGGACAGTTTTGGGTACGTACATCTGTGCACTAAATCTTGTGTATAGTAACATGTAGACTGGGACAGTTTTGGGTACGTACATCTGTGCACTAAATCTTGTGTATAGTAACATGTAGATTGGGACAGTTTTGGGTACGTACATCTGTGCACTAAGTCTTGTGTTTAGAACCATGTAGATTGGGACAGTTTTGGGTACGTACATCTGTGCACTAAGTCTTGTGTTTAGTAACATGTAGATTGGGACAGTTTTGGGTACGTACATCTGTGCACTAAGTCTTGTGTTTAGTATCATGTAGATTGGGACAGTTTTGGGTACGTACGTCTGTGCACTAAGTCTTGTGTTTAGTAACATGTAGATTAGGACAGTTTTGGGTACGTACATCTGTGCACTAAGTCTTGTGTTTAGTAACATGTAGATTAGGACAGTTTTGGGTACGTACATCTGTGCACTAAGTCTTGTGTTTAGAACCGTGTAGATTGGGACAGTTTTGGGTACGTACCTCTGTGCACTAAGTCTTGTGTTTAGGAACATGTAGATTAGGACAGTTTTGGGTACGTACATCTGTGCACTAAATCTTGTGTTTAGTAACATGTAGATTGGGACAGTTTTGGGTACGTACATCTGTGCACTAAATCTTGTGTTTAGTATCATGTAGATTAGGACAGTTTTGGGTACGTACATCTGTGCACTAAATCTTGTGTTTAGTAACATGTAGATTGGGACAGTTTTGGGTACGTACATCTCTGCACTAAGTCTTGTGTTTAGTATCATGTAGATTGGGACAGTTTTGGGTACGTACATCTGTGCACTAAGTCTTGTGTTTAGTAACATGTAGATTGGGACAGTTTTGGGTACGTACATCTGTGCACTAAGTCTTGTGTTTAGTAACATGTAGATTGGGACAGTTCTGGGTACGTACATCTGTGCACTAAGTCTTGTGTTTAGTAACATGTAGATTGGGACAGTTTTGGGTACGTAAGTCTGTGCACTAAGTCTTGTGTTTTGTAACATGTAGATTGGGACAGTTTTGGGTACGTACATCTGTGAACTAAGTCTTGTGTTTAGTAACATGTAGATTGGGACAGTTTTGGGTACGTACATCTGTGCACTAAGTCTTGTGTTTAGTAACATGTAGATTGGGACAGTTTTGGGTACGTACATCTGTGCACTAAGTCTTGTGTTTAGTAACATGTAGATTGGGACAGTTTTGGGTACGTACGTCTGTGCATTAAATCTTGTGTTTAGTAACATGTAGATTGGGACAGTTTTGGGTACGTACATCTGTGCACTAAGTCTTGTGTTTAGTAACATGTAGATTGGGACAGTTTTGGGTACGTAAGTCTGTGCACTAAGTCTTGTGTTTTGTAACATGTAGATTGGGACAGTTTTGGGTACGTACATCTGTGAACTAAGTCTTGTGTTTAGTAACATGTAGATTGGGACAGTTTTGGGTACGTACATCTGTGCACTAAGTCTTGTGTTTAGTAACATGTAGATTGGGACAGTTTTGGGTACGTACATCTGTGCACTAAGTCTTGTGTTTAGAACCGTGTAGATTGGGACAGTTTTGGGTACGTACATCTGTGCACTAAATCTTGTGTATAGTAACATGTAGACTGGGACAGTTTTGGGTACGTACATCTGTGCACTAAATCTTGTGTATAGTAACATGTAGATTGGGACAGTTTTGGGTACGTACATCTGTGCACTAAGTCTTGTGTTTAGAACCATGTAGATTGGGACAGTTTTGGGTACGTACATCTGTGCACTAAGTCTTGTGTTTAGTAACATGTAGATTGGGACAGTTTTGGGTACGTACATCTGTGCACTAAGTCTTGTGTTTAGTATCATGTAGATTGGGACAGTTTTGGGTACGTACGTCTGTGCACTAAGTCTTGTGTTTAGTAACATGTAGATTAGGACAGTTTTGGGTACGTACATCTGTGCACTAAGTCTTGTGTTTAGTAACATGTAGATTAGGACAGTTTTGGGTACGTACATCTGTGCACTAAGTCTTGTATTTAGAACCGTGTAGATTGGGACAGTTTTGGGTACGTACCTCTGTGCACTAAGTCTTGTGTTTAGGAACATGTAGATTAGGACAGTTTTGGGTACGTACATCTGTGCACTAAATCTTGTGTTTAGTAACATGTAGATTGGGACAGTTTTGGGTACGTACATCTGTGCACTAAATCTTGTGTTTAGTATCATGTAGATTAGGACAGTTTTGGGTACGTACATCTGTGCACTAAATCTTGTGTTTAGTAACATGTAGATTGGGACAGTTTTGGGTACGTACATCTCTGCACTAAGTCTTGTGTTTAGTATCATGTAGATTGGGACAGTTTTGGGTACGTACATCTGTGCACTAAGTCTTGTGTTTAGTAACATGTAGATTGGGACAGTTTTGGGTATGTACATCTGTGCACTAAGTCTTGTGTTTAGTAACATGTAGATTGGGACAGTTTTGGGTACGTACATCTGTGCACTAAGTCTTGTGTTTAGTAACATGTAGATTGGGACAGTTTTGGGTACGTAAGTCTGTGCACTAAGTCTTGTGTTTTGTAACATGTAGATTGGGACAGTTTTGGGTACGTACATCTGTGAACTAAGTCTTGTGTTTAGTAACATGTAGATTGGGACAGTTTTGGGTACGTACATCTGTGCACTAAGTCTTGTGTTTAGTAACATGTAGATTGGGACAGTTTTGGGTACGTACATCTGTGCACTAAGTCTTGTGTTTAGTAACATGTAGATTGGGACAGTTTTGGGTACGTACGTCTGTGCACTAAATCTTGTGTTTAGTAACATGTAGATTGGGACAGTTTTGGGTACGTACATCTGTGCACTAAGTCTTGTGTTTAGTAACATGTAGATTGGGACAGTTTTGGGTACGTAAGTCTGTGCACTAAGTCTTGTGTTTTGTAACATGTAGATTGGGACAGTTTTGGGTACGTACATCTGTGAACTAAGTCTTGTGTTTAGTAACATGTAGATTGGGACAGTTTTGGGTACGTACATCTGTGCACTAAGTCTTGTGTTTAGTAACATGTAGATTGGGACAGTTTTGGGTACGTACATCTGTGCACTAAGTCTTGTGTTTAGAACCGTGTAGATTGGGACAGTTTTGGGTACGTACATCTGTGCACTAAATCTTGTGTATAGTAACATGTAGACTGGGACAGTTTTGGGTACGTACATCTGTGCACTAAATCTTGTGTATAGTAACATGTAGATTGGGACAGTTTTGGGTACGTACATCTGTGCACTAAGTCTTGTGTTTAGAACCATGTAGATTGGGACAGTTTTGGGTACGTACATCTGTGCACTAAGTCTTGTGTTTAGTAACATGTAGATTGGGACAGTTTTGGGTACGTACATCTGTGCACTAAGTCTTGTGTTTAGTATCATGTAGATTGGGACAGTTTTGGGTACGTACGTCTGTGCACTAAGTCTTGTGTTTAGTAACATGTAGATTAGGACAGTTTTGGGTACGTACATCTGTGCACTAAGTCTTGTGTTTAGTAACATGTAGATTGGGACAGTTTTGGGTACGTACATCTGTGCACTAAGTCTTGTGTTTAGAACCGTGTAGATTGGGACAGTTTTGGGTACGTACCTCTGTGCACTAAGTCTTGTGTTTAGGAACATGTAGATTAGGACAGTTTTGGGTACGTACATCTGTGCACTAAATCTTGTGTTTAGTAACATGTAGATTGGGACAGTTTTGGGTACGTACATCTGTGCACTAAATCTTGTGTTTAGTATCATGTAGATTAGGACAGTTTTGGGTACGTACATCTGTGCACTAAATCTTGTGTTTAGTAACATGTAGATTGGGACAGTTTTGGGTACGTACATCTCTGCACTAAGTCTTGTGTTTAGTATCATGTAGATTGGGACAGTTTTGGGTACGTACATCTGTGCACTAAGTCTTGTGTTTAGTAACATGTAGATTGGGACAGTTTTGGGTACGTACATCTGTGCACTAAGTCTTGTGTTTAGTAACATGTAGATTGGGACAGTTTTGGGTACGTACGTCTGTGCACTAAATCTTGTGTTTAGTAACATGTAGATTGGGACAGTTTTGGGTACGTACATCTGTGCACTAAGTCTTGTGTTTAGTAACATGTAGATTGGGACAGTTTTGGGTACGTAAGTCTGTGCACTAAGTCTTGTGTTTTGTAACATGTAGATTGGGACAGTTTTGGGTACGTACATCTGTGCACTAAGTCTTGTGTTTAGAACCATGTAGATTGGGACAGTTTTGGGTACGTACCTCTGTGCACTAAGTCTTGTGTTTAGGAACATGTGGATTGGGACAGTTTTGGGTACGTACATCTGTGCACTAAGTCTTGTGTTTAGAACCATGTAGATTGGGACAGTTTTGGGTACGTACATCTGTGCACTAAGTCTTGTGTTTAGTATCATGTAGATTGGGACAGTTTTGGGTACGTACATCTGTGCACTAAGTCTTGTGTTTAGAACCATGTAGATTGGGACAGTTTTGGGTACGTACATCTGTGCACTAAGTCTTGTGTTTAGTAACATGTAGATTGGGACAGTTTTGGGTATGTACATCTGGGGGCCTTTTTAATAGTTTTAATCCAGTGAATTTGTTCAGGGATCAGAGTCAAAGAGCAAAGATGATTTAGATCCTCAGTAGTAATCAGATTTATAGATATGTAATATATAAAGTCTAAGGCTCATCCCCGTCTATATAATCACCATACTGTTCTTGGATATCAGCCTAGTGTCCTATTTTTTCTCTTTTTTCTAGTTTTGGGTTTTTAATGTAATGTAAAAGCATATTTATGTTTATAGATTGGAAAATACATGTATTAATTCTGGTGTATACGTGTGTACTGTGTAAAAGACGCCTGTATTTTAAGAGGGAAGGAAACAGTAGATTTGTGTTTTATATATTTATTATAACAATTTCAAGTTGTTTAAAAAACATGTCCCAGCACCCAAATCTGCTGGTGTTTTTGTGGGGGACTTTTTCAGCACAAGAGGAGGCATCACAAGTACCATCACTACTAAATATGTGAATAAATGAAATGCTGATGAAAATAGGAGACGCCCACTGCTCTCAGAGATACTTCATGGGACAGTTATTACATCTCATTTAATTGAATATAATCTATAATTTAATACTGCAGTCATTATACTGTTTTGTTCCTATCACTTTGTATAAGACAATTTAGTCTCTGACTCACATTATCCCCTAGATTGCTTTATAAAACTAGAACTTACATTTTGGACAGTAGTTGGCACTGTTGCTGACGGTTCATTAAAAAATATGTTGATAGAATAACTTTTGAATGATAAATCTGCTGGCAGTGGAGTGACCCTTGTCATACTCAGTAGGGACATACAATAGTGATTCCTGTAATGCCTCTTGTGTCTGATCTCGCACCCACTTCTGGTTGTGATCCAAACCTGGTCCTACTGGGCAACTACCAGACAATCCGTTTCCATCCCATGATCCCTCAGTAGACACCAGCTCTGTATAACTACAGTGCACCCTGTAATGAAACGCACGGCGGGCTTCTTTCTGGGCCTTTCAGCCTTATCTTTCACTGCCACACGCATGATTCTCTATACTTCTGGGGCTGCAACAAGTTCCTTATTTCTCCAATATAATTTCCTTCCAGTTTAGCTGCTTTTATAGAGATTTTAGTGGTTTTCACTTTCTGTGCAGAATTGATAGGAACAGGATTGTCACAGGTCTGATAATCCTGAGTCCCTGTCCTCCCGCTGGCTGGTAGCCATCCAATTCAGGGAAGTCTTTATGTGGAGGACACTAATTCACATGAATGTTAAATGCAATTTACACAGTCAATAGCCACTCGTGGCCTCTTGTAAAACATCAGGTGAATGGTAGGGACAGCAGAAAGAATATGGATTAACCCCTTGGATGCTAAAGATGGATCCTGTAAAACAATGCGTTGTAGACATCTTTAGCACTCAAGGCTGGGATTAAAAGGAAAAGCAGTACATATATTTATTTCAGAAAATGGGTCATGTGTATAAGAGGTGAGATTACGGTACAAACTGACTGCACCACAGTGGACAAAATTACCCCAAAATTCCTATTGATTCATGTTCGGTTTAGACTTTATAGATCTAGAATTCAAGGGGATAAATTGGCAGTAAACCCTAATTAATATCTATATATATAATATATACATTCTGTACTATTGTTTGACAGAAGCGTCTCCCAGAAGTGAAGTATTCTTGTTTTACTGCTCATTTAAAGCCCCAGTTAAATCAGTGGGGAGGATTATTAGGTCCTTGTGGGGCAGGTGTTTGTTGCAGATTAGCCCCTCTGTCTTTATACGTATAGCCATAGTGAGTGAGTACAACATCCCTGTGCTTTACACCTCTCTGGCTGTTAAAGGGTTAAACATCTTATTAATGAGAATTTCTTCCAAACACAATATACCTGAAATTAGGGATGGGTTCCTGCGAGAAATTTAGTGAAAACCACGTTGTTATCTGCTTTTTGAGGAAAAATGAGCTTTAAAACTAGCTGTTAAAATTTTAGCATTGTTCGCCCATTGGCCAAAATCTTTTGCCATTTTTTCAATGACTAGAAAGCTTCCGCCCATTGATTTAGGTTGTTTTTGCACTTCCGCTATAAAAACATCACGTTTTCTCTGAAGGAAGACACAATAGAAGCAGATACAGAGCGAGATAGATGCGCTGTGCTCTTCTCTTGTGACATTTAGCAAACACTGAGGCAGGACAGGCTTATAGTGACTCCTATCACTATGATCAGCAAAAAGAGGAACTAGAAGGACCCTTATTATGTGTCCACTGAGTCCGAGGAGGAAGTGACCAGCAGTACTGAACCAATGCTGTCCAGTCCCCCTAAATCACCCCAAGGGACCTTGGGGAATGTAATGGGAAGGAAGGGAGAAAAGGGAAGGAAGGGAGGAAAGGGAATAGGAAGGGAGAAAAAGGAATAGGAAGGGAGAAAAGGGAATAGGAAGGGAGGGAGGGAAGGAAGGGAGAAAAGGGAATGGGAAGGAAGGGAGGAAAGGGAATGAGAAGGAAGGGAGGAAAGGGAAGGAAGGGAGGAAAGGGAATGAGAAGGAAGGGAAAAAAGGGCAGGAAGGGAGGGAGGGAAGTAAGGGAGAAAAGGGAATGAGAAGGAAGGGAGGAAAGGGAAGGAAGGGAGGGAGGGAAGGGAGGAAAGGGAAGGAAGGGAGGGAGGGAAGGAAGGGAAGAAAGGGAATGAGAAGGAAGGGAGGAAAGGGAATGAGAAGGAAGGGAGGAAAGGGAAGGAAGGGAGGGAAGGGAAAGGGAAGGGAGCGAGAAAAGGGAAAGGGAAGGAAGGGAGGAAAGGGAAGGGAAGAAAGGGAAGGAAAGGGAAGGAAGGGAGGGAGGAAAGGGAAGGAAGGGAGGGAGGGAAGGGAAGGAAGGGAGGAAAGGGAATGAGAAGGAAGGGAGGAAAGGGAAGGGAGGGAGGAAAGGGAAGGAAGGGAGAAAAGGGAAGGGAGAAAAGGGAATGGAATGGAAGGGAGGAATGGGAATGGGAAGGGATAAAAGGGAATGTGAAGGGATGGAAGGGAGGAAAGGGAATGGGGAGGGAGAAAAGGGTAGTACTAGTGAGAGCAGGACAGGTCAGCTGTCTGTGCCTACTGCAAGACATGCTGCCCCTGCTGCCAGTGCCACCACTGCTGTTCCTCCTGCAGCCACTAGTACTGAACCTGCTGCTAGTGCTGAACCTGCTGCCAGTACTGAACCTGCTACTAGTACTGAACCTACTGCCAGTGCTGAACCTGCTGCTAGTACTGAACCTGCTGTCAGTGCTGAACCTGCTACTAGTACTGAACCTGCTACTAGTACTGAACCTGCTGTCAGTACTGAACCTGCTACTAGTACTGAACCTGCTACTAGTACTGAACCTGCTACTAGTACTGAACCTGCTGCTAGTACTGAACCTGCTACTAGTACTGAACCTGCTACTAGTACTGAACCTGCTGTCAGTGCTGAACCTGCTACTAGTACTGAACCTGCTGCTAGTGCTGAACCTGCTACTAGTACTGAACCTGCTACTAGTACTGAACCTGCTACTAGTACTGAACCTGCTGCTAGTACTGAACCTGCTACTAGTACTGAACCTGCTACTAGTACTGAACCTGCTACTAGTACTGAACCTGCTACTAGTACTGAACCTGCTGCTAGTGCTGAACCTGCTGCTAGTACTGAACCTGCTGTCAGTGCTGAACCTGCTGCTAGTACTGAACCTGCTGCTAGTACTGAACCTGCTGCTAGTGCTGAACCTGCTACTAGTGCTGAACCTGCTACTAGTACTGAACCTGCTGCTAGTGCTGAACCTGCTGCCAGTGCTGAACCTGCTACTAGTACTGAACCTGCTACTAGTGCTGAACCTGCTACTAGTGCTGAACCTGCTGTCAGTGCTGAACCTGCTACTAGTACTGAACCTGCTGCTAGTACTGAACCTGCTACCAGTACTGAACCTGCTGCTAGTACTGAACCTGCTACTAGTACTGAACCTGCTACTAGTACTGAACCTGCTGTCAGTGCTGAACCTGCTGCTAGTACTGAACCTGCTGCTAGTACTGAACCTGCTGCTAGTGCTGAACCTGCTGCCAGTGCTGAACCTGCTACTAGTACTGAACCTGCTACTAGTACTGAACCTGCTACTAGTGCTGAACCTGCTACTAGTGCTGAACCTGCTACTAGTGCTGAACCTGCTACTAGTACTGAACCTGCTGTCAGTACTGAACCTGCTACTAGTGCTGAACCTGCAACAAGTACTGAACCTGCTGCTAGTACTGAACCTGCTACTAGTACTGAACCTACTGCCAGTGCTGAACCTGCAACAAGTACTGAACCTGCTGCTAGTACTGAACCTGCTGCCAGTACTGAACCTGCTACTAGTACTGAACCTACTGCCAGTGCTGAACCTGCAACAAGTACTGAACCTGCTGCTAGTACTGAACCTGCTGCTAGTACTGAACCTACTGCCAGTGCTGAACCTGCAACAAGTACTGAACCTGCTGCTAGTACTGAACCTGCTGCCAGTACTGAACCTGCTGCTAGTACTGAACCTGCTGCCAGTACTGAACCTGCTACTAGTACTGAACCTGCTACTAGTACTGAACCTGCTGCTAGTACTGAACCTGCTACTAGTACTGAACCTGCTACTAGTACTGAACCTGCTGCTAGTACTGAACCTGCTGCTAGTACTGAACCTGCTGTCAGTGCTGAACCTGCTGCCAGTGCTGAACCTGCTACTAGTACTGAACCTGCTACTAGTACTGAACCTGCTGTCAGTGCTGAACCTGCTACTAGTACTGAACCTGCTGTCAGTGCTGAACCTGCTGCTAGTACTGAACCTGCTACTAGTACTGAACCTGCTGCTAGTACTGAACCTGCTACTAGTACTGAACCTGCTACTAGTACTGAACCTGCTGCTAGTACTGAACCTGCTGCTAGTGCTGAACCTGCTGCCAGTGCTGAACCTGCTACTAGTACTGAACCTGCTGCTAGTGCTGAACCTGCTGCCAGTGCTGAACCTGCTACTAGTACTGAACCTGCTGCCAGTGCTGAACCTGCTGCTAGTACTGAACCTGCTGTCAGTGCTGAACCTGCTACTAGTACTGAACCTGCTGTCAGTGCTGAACCTGCTGCTAGTACTGAACCTGCTGTCAGTGCTGAACCTGCTGCTAGTACTGAACCTGCTACTAGTACTGAACCTGCTGCTAGTACTGAACCTGCTACTAGTACTGAACCTGCTACTAGTACTGAACCTGCTGCTAGTACTGAACCTGCTGCTAGTGCTGAACCTGCTGCCAGTGCTGAACCTGCTACTAGTACTGAACCTGCTACTAGTACTGAACCTGCTGCTAGTACTGAACCTGCTGCTAGTGCTGAACCTGCTACTAGTACTGAACCTGCTACTAGTACTGAACCTGCTGCTAGTACTGAACCTGCTGCCAGTACTGAACCTGCTGCTAGTACTGAACCTGCTGCCAGTACTGAACCTGCTGTCAGTGCTGAACCTGCTACTAGTACTGAACCTGCTACTAGTACTGAACCTGCTGCTAGTACTGAACCTGCTACTAGTACTGAACCTGCTACTAGTACTGAACCTGCTGCTAGTACTGAACCTGCTGCTAGTACTGAACCTGCTGTCAGTGCTGAACCTGCTGCTAGTACTGAACCTGCTGTCAGTGCTGAACCTGCTACTAGTACTGAACCTGCTGTCAGTGCTGAACCTGCTGCTAGTACTGAACCTGCTACTAGTACTGAACCTGCTGCTAGTACTGAACCTGCTACTAGTACTGAACCTGCTACTAGTACTGAACCTGCTGCTAGTACTGAACCTGCTGCTAGTGCTGAACCTGCTGCCAGTGCTGAACCTGCTACTAGTACTGAACCTGCTGCTAGTGCTGAACCTGCTGCCAGTGCTGAACCTGCTACTAGTACTGAACCTGCTGCCAGTGCTGAACCTGCTACTAGTACTGAACCTGCTGTCAGTGCTGAACCTGCTACTAGTACTGAACCTGCTGTCAGTGCTGAACCTGCTGCTAGTACTGAACCTGCTGTCAGTGCTGAACCTGCTACTAGTACTGAACCTGCTGTCAGTGCTGAACCTGCTGCTAGTACTGAACCTGCTACTAGTACTGAACCTGCTGCTAGTACTGAACCTGCTACTAGTACTGAACCTGCTACTAGTACTGAACCTGCTGCTAGTACTGAACCTGCTGCTAGTACTGAACCTGCTGCTAGTGCTGAACCTGCTGCCAGTGCTGAACCTGCTACTAGTACTGAACCTGCTACTAGTACTGAACCTGCTGCTAGTACTGAACCTGCTGCTAGTGCTGAACCTGCTACTAGTACTGAACCTGCTACTAGTACTGAACCTGCTGCTAGTACTGAACCTACTGCCAGTGCTGAACCTGCTGCCAGTGCTGAACCTGCTACTAGTACTGAACCTGCTACTAGTACTGAACCTGCTGCTAGTACTGAACCTGCTGCTAGTACTGAACCTGCTGCTAGTGCTGAACCTGCTGCCAGTGCTGAACCTGCTACTAGTACTGAACCTGCTACTAGTACTGAACCTGCTGCTAGTACTGAACCTGCTACTAGTGCTGAACCTGCAACAAGTACTGAACCTGCTGCTAGTACTGAACCTGCTGCTAGTGCTGAACCTGCTACTAGTACTGAACCTGCTGCTAGTACTGAACCTGCTGCTAGTACTGAACCTGCTGTCAGTGCTGAACCTGCTACTAGTACTGAACCTGCTGCTAGTACTGAACCTGCTGTCAGTGCTGAACCTGCTACTAGTACTGAACCTGCTGCTAGTACTGAACCTGCTGCTAGTACTGAACCTGCTGTCAGTGCTGAACCTGCTACTAGTACTGAACCTGCTGCTAGTACTGAACCTGCTGCTAGTACTGAACCTGCTGCTAGTACTGAACCTGCTACTAGTACTGAACCTGCTGCTAGTACTGAACCTGCTACTAGTACTGAACCTGCTACTAGTACTGAACCTGCTGCTAGTACTGAACCTGCTGCTAGTACTGAACCTGCTACTAGTACTGAACCTGCTGCTAGTACTGAACCTGCTACTAGTACTGAACCTGCTACTAGTACTGAACCTGCTGCTAGTACTGAACCTGCTGCTAGTACTGAACCTGCTGCCAGTGCTGAACCTGCTGCTAGTACTGAACCTGCTACTAGTACTGAACCTGCTGCTAGTACTGAACCTGCTGCTAGTGCTGAACCTGCTGCTAGTACTGAACCTGCTGTCAGTGCTGAACCTGCTGCTAGTACTGAACCTGCTGCCAGTGCTGAACCTGCTACTAGTACTGAACCTGCTGCTAGTACTGAACCTGCTGCTAGTACTGAACCTGCTGCCAGTGCTGAACCTGCTGCTAGTACTGAACCTGCTACTAGTACTGATCCTGCTGCCAGTGCTGAACCTGCTGCTAGTACTGAACCTGCTGCCAGTGCTGAACCTGCTGCTAGTACTGAACCTGCTGCTAGTACTGAACCTGCTACTAGTGCTGAACCTGCTGCTAGTACTGAACCTGCTACTAGTACTGAACCTGCTACTAGTACTGAACCTGCTGCTAGTACTGAACCTGCTACTAGTACTGAACCTGCTGCTAGTACTGAACCTGCTGCTAGTACTGAACCTGCTGTCAGTGCTGAACCTGCTACTAGTACTGAACCTGCTGCTAGTACTGAACCTGCTGCTAGTACTGAACCTGCTGTCAGTGCTGAACCTGCTACTAGTACTGAACCTGCTACTAGTACTGAACCTGCTGCTAGTACTGAACCTGCTACTAGTACTGAACCTGCTGCTAGTACTGAACCTGCTGCTAGTACTGAACCTGCTGTCAGTGCTGAACCTGCTACTAGTACTGAACCTGCTACTAGTACTGAACCTGCTGCTAGTACTGAACCTGCTGCTAGTACTGAACCTGCTGCCAGTGCTGAACCTGCTGCTAGTACTGAACCTGCTGTCAGTGCTGAACCTGCTGCTAGTACTGAACCTGCTGCTAGTACTGATCCTGCTGCCAGTGCTGAACCTGCTGCTAGTACTGAACCTGCTGCCAGTGCTGAACCTGCTGCTAGTACTGAACCTGCTGCTAGTACTGAACCTGCTGTCAGTGCTGAACCTGCTGCTAGTACTGAACCTGCTGCTAGTACTGATCCTGCTGCCAGTGCTGAACCTGCTGCTAGTACTGAACCTGCTGCCAGTACTGAACCTGCTACTAGTGCTGAACCTGCTGCCAGTGCTGAACCTGCTGCTAGTACTGAACCTGCTGCTAGTACTGAACCTGCTGCTAGTACTGATCCTGCTGCCAGTGCTGAACCTGCTGCTAGTACTGAACCTGCTGCTAGTACTGATCCTGCTGCCAGTGCTGAACCTGCTGCTAGTACTGAACCTGCTGCCAGTGCTGAACCTGCTGCTAGTACTGAACCTGCTACTAGTACTGAACCTGCTGCTAGTACTGAACCTGCTGCTAGTACTGAACCTGCTGCTAGTACTGAACCTGCTGTCAGTGCTGAACCTGCTGCTAGTACTGAACCTGCTACTAGTACTGATCCTGCTGTCAGTGCTGAACCTGCTGCTAGTACTGAACCTGCTGCCAGTGCTGAACCTGCTACTAGTACTGAACCTGCTGCTAGTACTGAACCTGCTACTAGTACTGAACCTGCTACTAGTACTGAACCTGCTGCTAGTACTGAACCTGCTGCTAGTACTGAACCTGCTGCCAGTGCTGAACCTGCTGCTAGTGCTGAACCTGCTACCAGTGCTGAACCTGCTGCTAGTACTGAACCTGCTACTAGTACTGAACCTGCTACTAGTACTGAACCTGCTGCTAGTACTGAACCTGCTGTCAGTGCTGAACCTGCTACTAGTACTGAACCTGCTACTAGTACTGAACCTGCTGCTAGTACTGAACCTGCTGCTAGTACTGAACCTGCTGCTAGTACTGAACCTGCTGTCAGTGCTGAACCTGCTACTAGTACTGAACCTGCTACTAGTACTGAACCTGCTGCTAGTACTGAACCTGCTGCTAGTACTGAACCTGCTGCTAGTACTGAACCTGCTGCTAGTACTGAACCTGCTGTCAGTGCTGAACCTGCTACTAGTACTGAACCTGCTACTAGTACTGAACCTGCTGCTAGTACTGAACCTGCTGCTAGTACTGAACCTGCTGCTAGTACTGAACCTGCTGCTAGTACTGAACCTGCTGTCAGTGCTGAACCTGCTACTAGTACTGAACCTGCTGCTAGTACTGAACCTGCTGCTAGTACTGAACCTGCTGCTAGTACTGAACCTACTGCCAGTGCTGAACCTGCTACTAGTACTGAACCTGCAACTAGTACTGAACCTGCAACTAGTCCTGAACCTGCAACTAGTACTGAACCTGCAACTAGTACTGAACCTGCAACTAGTACTGAACCTGCTGCTAGTACTGAACCTACTGCCAGTGCTGAACCTACTGCCAGTGCTGAACCTGCTACTAGTACTGAACCTGCAACTAGTACTGAACCTGCAACTAGTCCTGAACCTGCAACTAGTACTGAACCTGCAACTAGTACTGAACCTGCAACTAGTACTGAACCTGCTGCTAGTGCTGAACCTACTGCCAGTGCTGAACCTGCTACTAGTACTGAACCTGCAACTAGTACTGAACCTGCAACTAGTCCTGAACCTGCAACTAGTACTGAACCTGCAACTAGTACTGAACCTGCAACTAGTCCTGAACCTGCAACTAGTCCTGAACCTGCAACTAGTACTGAACCTGCAACTAGTACTGAACCTGCTGCCAGTGCTGAACCTGCAACTAGTCCTGAACCTGCTGCCAGTGCTGAACCTGCTGCCAGTGCTGAACCTGCTGCTAGTGCTGAACCTGCTGCTAGTACTGAACCTGCAACTAGTCCTGAACCTGCAACTAGTACTGAACCTGCTACCAGTACTGAACCTGCTGCCAGTGCTGAACCTGCTGCTAGTGCTGAACCTGCTGCCAGTACTGAACCTGCTACTAGTACTGAACCTGCTACCAGTACTGAACCTGCTGCTAGTGCTGAACCTGCTGCCAGTACTGAACCTGCTACTAGTACTGAACCTGCTGCTAGTACTGAACCTGCTGCCAGTACTGAACCTGCTGCCAGTGCTGAACCTGCTGCTAGTGCTGAACCTGCTGCCAGTGCTGAACCTGCTGCCAGTGCTGAACCTGCTACTAGTACTGAACCTGCTGCCAGTGCTGAACCTGCTGCTAGTGCTGAACCTGCTGCCAGTGCTGAACCTGCTACTAGTACTGAACCTGCTGCCAGTGCTGAACCTGCTACTAGTACTGAACCTGCTGCCAGTGCTGAACCTGCTGCTAGTGCTGAACCTGCTGCCAGTGCTGAACCTGCTACTAGTGCTGAACCTGCTGCCAGTGCTGAACCTGCTACTAGTGCTAAACCTGCTACTAGTACTGAACCTGCTGCCAGTACTGAACCTGCTGCCAGTGCTGAACCTGCTGCTAGTGCTGAACCTGCTGCTAGTGCTGAACCTGCTGCCAGTGCTGAACCTGCTGCCAGTGCTGAACCTGCTACTAGTACTGAACCTGCTGCCAGTGCTGAACTTGCTGCTAGTGCTGAACCTGCTGCCAGTGCTGAACCTGCTACTAGTGCTGAACCTGCTGCCAGTGCTGAACCTGCTACTAGTGCTAAACCTGCTACTAGTACTGAACCTGCTGCCAGTACTGAACCTGTTGCCAGTGCTGAACCTGCTACTAGTGCTGAACCTGCTGCCAGTGCTGAACCTGCTACTAGTGCTAAACCTGCTACTAGTACTGAACCTGCTGCCAGTGCTGAACCTGCTGCCAGTGCTGAACCTGCTACTAGTGCTGAACCTGCTGCCAGTGCTGAACCTGCTACTAGTGCTAAACCTGCTACTAGTACTGAACCTGCTGCCAGTACTGAACCTGCTGCCAGTGCTGAACCTGCTGCTAGTGCTGAACCTGCTGCCAGTGCTGAACCTGCTGCCAGTGCTGAACCTGCTACTAGTACTGAACCTGCTGCCAGTGCTGAACCTGCTACTAGTACTGAACCTGCTGCCAGTGCTGAACCTGCTGCTAGTGCTGAACCTGCTGCCAGTGCTGAACCTGCTACTAGTGCTGAACCTGCTGCCAGTGCTGAACCTGCTACTAGTGCTGAACCTGCTGCCAGTGCTAAACCTGCTGCCAGTGCTGAACCTGCTACTAGTACTGAACCTGCTGCCAGTGCTGAACCTGCTACTAGTGCTGAACCTGCTGCCAGTGCTAAACCTGCTGCCAGTGCTGAACCTGCTGCCAGTGCTGAACCTGCTACTAGTGCTGAACCTGCTGCCAGTGCTGAACCTGCTACTAGTGCTGAACCTGCTGCCAGTGCTAAACCTGCTGCCAGTGCTGAACCTGCTACTAGTACTGAACCTGCTACTAGTACTGAACCTGCTACTAGTACTGAACCTGCTGCCAGTGCTGAACCTGCTACTAGTACTGAACCTGCTGCCAGTGCTGAACCTGCTACTAGTGCTAAACCTGCTGCTAGTGCTGAACCTGCAAATAGTACTGAACCTGCTGCCAGTGCTGAACCTGCTGCCAGTGCTGAACCTGCTGCTAGTGCTGAACCTGCTGCCAGTGCTGAACCTGCTGCCAGTACTGAACCTGCTGCCAGTGCTGAACCTGCTACTAGTACTGAACCTGCTGCCAGTGCTGAACCTGCTACTAGTGCTGAACCTGCAACTAGTACTGAACCTGCTGCCAGTACTGAACCTGCTGCCAGTGCTGAACCTGCTGCTAGTGCTGAACCTGCTGCCAGTGCTGAACCTGCTGCCAGTGCTGAACCTGCTGCCAGTGCTGAACCTGCTGCTAGTACTGAACCTGCTACTAGTACTGAACCTGCTGCCAGTGCTGAACCTGCTGCTAGTGCTGAACCTGCTGCCAGTGCTTAACCTGCTGCTAGTACTGAACCTGCTACTAGTACTGAACCTGCTGCCAGTGCTGAACCTGCTACTAGTACTGAACCTGCTGCCAGTGCTGAACCTGCTGCCAGTGCTGAACCTGCAACTAGTGCTGAACCTGCTGCCAGTACTGAACCTGCTGCCAGTGCTGAACCTGCTGCTAGTGCTGAACCTGCTGCCAGTGCTGAACCTGCTACTAGTACTGAACCTGCTGCCAGTGCTGAACCTGCTACTAGTGCTGAACCTGCAACTAGTACTGAACCTGCTGCCAGTGCTGAACATGCTGCCAATGCTGAACCTGCAACTAGTGCTGAACCTGCTGCCAGTGCTGAACCTGCAACTAGTCCTGAACCTGCAACTAGTACTGAACCTGCTGCCAGTGCTGAACCTGCTACTAGTACTGAACCTGCTGCTAGTACTGAACCTGCAACTAGTCCTGAACCTGCAACTAGTACTGAACCTGCTGCCAGTGCTAAACCTGCTACTAGTACTGAACCTGCTACTAGTGCTGAACCTGCTACCAGTGCTGAACCTGCTACCAGTGCTGAACCTGCTGCCAGTGCTGAACCTGCTGCCAGTGCTGAACCTGCTACTAGTGCTGAACCTGCTGCCAGTGCTGAACCTGCTACTAGTACTGTACCTGCTGCCAGTGCTGAACCTGCTACTAGTGCTGAACCTGCTGCCAGTGCTAAACCTGCTGCCAGTACTGAACCTGCTGCCAGTACTGAACCTGCTGCCAGTGCTGAACCTGCTACTAGTGCTGAACCTGCTGCCAGTGCTGAACCTGCTGCCAGTGCTGAACCTGCTACTAGTACTGAACCTGCTGCCAGTGCTAAACCTACTACTAGTCCTGAACCTGCTGCCAGTGCTGAACCTGCTACTAGTACTGAACCTGCTGCTAGTACTGAACCTGCTGCCAGTGCTAAACCTGCTGCCAGTGCTGAACCTGCTACTAGTGCTGAACCTGCTGCTAGTACTGAACCTGCTGCCAGTGCTAAACCTGCTGCCAGTGCTGAACCTGCTGCCAGTGCTGAACCTGCTGCTAGTACTGAACCTGCTGCCAGTGCTGAACCTGCTGCCAGTACTGAACCTTTTACTAGTGCTGAACCTGCTGCTAGTGCTGAACCTGCTGCTAGTACTGAACCTGCTGCCAGTGCTAAACCTGCTGCCAGTGCTGAACCTGCTGCTAGTGCTGAACCTGCTGCTAGTACTGAACCTGCTGCCAGTGCTGAACCTGCTACTAGTACTGAACCTGCTGCCAGTGCTAAACCTACTACTAGTCCTGAACCTGCTGCCAGTGCTAAACCTACTACTAGTCCTGAACCTGCTGCCAGTGCTGAACCTGCTACTAGTACTGAACCTGCTGCTAGTACTGAACCTGCTGCCAGTGCTAAACCTGCTGCCAGTGCTGAACCTGCTACTAGTGCTGAACCTGCTGCTAGTACTGAACCTGCTGCCAGTGCTGAACCTGCTGCCAGTGCTGAACCTGCTGCCAGTGCTGAACCTGCTACTAGTACTGAACCTGCTGCTAGTACTGAACCTGCTGCTAGTACTGAACCTGCTACTAGTACTGAACCTGCTGCTAGTGCTGAACCTGCTGCCAGTGCTGAACCTGCTGCCAGTGCTAAACCTGCTGCCAGTGCTGAACCTGCTACTAGTGCTAAACCTGCTGCCAGTGCTGAACCTGCTGCCAGTACTGAACCTGCTGCCAGTACTGATCCTGCTGCTAGTACTGAACCTGCTACTAGTGCTAAACCTGCTGCCAGTGCTGAACCTGCTACTAGTGCTAAACCTGCTGCCAGTGCTGAACCTGCTACTAGTGCTAAACCTGCTGCCAGTGCTGAACCTGCTACTAGTGCTAAACCTGCTGCCAGTGCTGAACCTGCTGCCAGTGCTGAACCTGCTACTAGTACTGAACCTGCTACTAGTGCTGAACCTGCTGCTAGTGCTGAACCTGCTGCCAGTGCTGAACCTGCTGCCAGTGCTGAACCTGCTGCTAGTACTGAACCTGCTGCCAGTGCTAAACCTGCTGCTAGTACTGAACCTGCTACTAGTGCTGAACCTGCTGCTAGTGCTGAACCTGCTGCTAGTGCTGAACCTGCTGCCAGTACTGAACCTGCTCCTAGTACTGAACCTACTGCTAGTACTGAACCTGCTGCCAGTGCTGAACCTGCTACTAGTACTGAACCTGCTGCTAGTGCTAAACCTGCTGCTAGTGCTGAACCTGCTGCTAGTGCTGAACCTGCTACTAGTGCTGAACCTGCTGCCAGTGCTGAACCTGCTACTAGTGCTGAACCTGCTGCCAGTACTGAACCTGCTGCCAGTGCTGAACCTGCTACTAGTACTGAACCTGCTGCCAGTGCTAAACCTGCTGCTAGTGCTGAACCTGCTACTAGTACTGAACCTGCTACTAGTGCTGAACCTGCTACTAGTACTGAACCTGCTGCTAGTGCTGAACCTGCTACTAGTACTGAACCTGCTACTAGTGCTGAACCTGCTACTAGTACTGAACCTGCTACTAGTACTGAACCTGCTACTAGTGCTGAACCTGCTACTAGTACTGAACCTGCTACTAGTACTGAACCTGCTGCTAGTACTGAACCTGCTACTAGTGCTGAACCTGCTACTAGTACTGAACCTGCTGCTAGTGCTGAACCTGCTACTAGTACTGAACCTGCTACTAGTGCTGAACCTGCTGCCAGTGCTGAACCTGCTGCCAGTACTGAACCTGCTGCCAGTGCTGAACCTGCTACTAGTACTGAACCTGCTGCTAGTACTGAACCTGCTGCCAGTGCTGAACCTGCTGCTAGTACTGAACCTGCTGCTAGTACTGAACCTGCTGCTAGTACTGAACCTGCTGCTAGTGCTGAACCTGCTGCCAGTGCTGAACCTGCTACTAGTACTGAACCTGCTACTAGTGCTGAACCTGCTGCCAGTGCTGAACCTGCTACTAGTGCTGAACCTGCTGCCAGTGCTGAACCTGCTACTAGTCTTGTACCTGCTACTAGTGCTGAACCTGCTGCCAGTGCTGAACCTGCTGCCAGTACTGAACCTGCTTCCAGTGCTAAACCTGCTGCCAGTGCTGAACCTGCTACTAGTGATAAATCTGCTGCCAGTGCTGAACCTGCTACTAGTGCTGAACCTGCTGCCAGTACTAAACCTGCTGCTAGTGCTGAACCTGCTGCCAGTGCTGAACCTGCTACTAGTACTGAACCTGCTGCTAGTGCTGAACCTGCTACTAGTACTGAACCTGCTACTAGTGCTAAACCTGCTGCCAGTGCTGAACCTGCTGCCAGTGCTAAACCTGCTGCTAGTACTGAACCTGCTACTAGTGCTGAACCTGCTGCCAGTGCTGAACCTGCTACTAGTGCTGAACCTGCTGCCAGTGCTGAACCTGCTACTAGTCTTGTACCTGCTACTAGTGCTGAACCTGCTGCCAGTACTGAACCTGCTTCCAGTGCTAAACCTGCTGCCAGTGCTGAACCTGCTACTAGTGCTGAACCTGCTGCCAGTACTAAACCTGCTTCCAGTGATAAATCTGCTGCCAGTGCTGAACCTGCTACTAGTGCTGAACCTGCTGCCAGTACTAAACCTGCTGCCAGTGCTGAACCTGCTGCCAGTACTGAACCTGCTGCCAGTACTGAACCTGCTACTAGTACTGAACCTACTGCTAGTGCTGAACCTGCTACTAGTACTGAACCTACTGCTAGTACTGAACCTGCTGCCAGTGCTGAACCTGCTGCCAGTGCTAAACCTGCTGCTAGTGCTAAACCTGCTGCCAGTGCTGAACCTGCTGCCAGTGCTGAACCTGCTACTAGTACTGAACCTACTGCCAGTGCTAAACCTACTGCCAGTGCTAAACCTGCTGCCAGTGCTGAACCTGCTGCTAGTACTGAACCTGCTGCCAGTGCTGAACCTGCTGCTAGTGCTGAACCTGCTACTAGTACTGAACCTGCTGCCAGTGCTGAACCTGCTACTAGTGCTAAACCTGCTGCCAGTGCTGAACCTGCTACTAGTGCTGAACCTGCTGCCAGTGCTGAACCTGCTACTAGTGCTAAACCTGCTGCCAGTGCTGAACCTGCTACTAGTGCTGAACCTGCTACCAGTGCTAAACCTGCTGCCAGTGCTAAACCTGCTGCCAGTGCTGAACCTGCTGCTAGTACTGAACCTGCTGCTAGTACTGAACCTGCTGCCAGTGCTGAACCTGCTGCCAGTACTGAACCTGCTGCCAGTGCTGAACCTGCTACTAGTACTGAACCTGCTACTAGTACTGAACCTGCTGCCAGTGCTGAACCTGCTACTAGTGCTGAACCTGCTGCCAGTGCAGAACCTGCTGCCAGTGCTGAACCTGCTACTAGTGCTAAACCTGCTGCCAGTGCTAAACCTGCTACTAGTGCTGAACCTGCTGCCAGTGCTGAACCTGCTCCTAGTACTGAACCTACTGCTAGTACTGAACCTGCTGCCAGTGCTGAACCTGCTACTAGTACTGAACCTGCTGCCAGTGCTAAACCTGCTGCCAGTGCTGAACCTGCTGCCAGTGCTAAACCTGCTACTAGTACTGAACCTGCTGCCAGTGCTGAACCTGCTCCTAGTACTGAACCTGCTGCCAGTGCTGAACCTGCTCCTAGTACTGAACCTGCTGCCAGTGCTGAACCTGCTACTAGTACTGAACCTGCTGCCAGTGCTGAACCTGCTCCTAGTACTGAACCTGCTGCCAGTGCTAAACCTGCTGCCAGTGCTGAACCTGCTACTAGTACTGAACCTGCTGCCAGTGCTGAACCTGCTACTAGTACTGAACCTGCTGCCAGTGCTGAACCTGCTCCTAGTACTGAACCTGCTGCCAGTGCTAAACCTGCTGCCAGTGCTGAACCTGCTACTAGTACTGAACCTGCTGCCAGTGCTGAACCTGCTACTAGTACTGAACTTACTACTAGTGCTAAACCTGCTGCCAGTGCTGAACCTGCTGCTAGTACTGAACCTGCTGCCAGTGCTGAACCTGCTACTAGTACTGAACCTGCTGCCAGTGCTAAACCTGCTACTAGTGCTGAACCTGCTACTAGTGCTGAACCTGCTGTCAGTGCTAAACCTGCTGCCAGTGCTGAACCTGCTGCTAGTGCTAAACCTGCTGCCAGTGCAGAACCTGCTGCCAGTGCTGAACCTGCTGCCAGTGCTGAACCTGCTGCTAGTACTGAACCTGCTACTAGTGCTGAACCTGCTGCCAGTGCTGAACCTGCTACTAGTGCTGAACCTGCTGCCAGTGCTGAACCTGCTGCTAGTACTGAACCTGCTGCCAGTGCTGAACCTGCTACTAGTGCTGAACCTGCTGCCAGTGCTGAACCTGCTGCCAGTGCTGAACCTGCTACTAGTGCTGAACCTGCTGCCAGTACTGAACCTGCTACTAGTGCTGAACCTGCTACTAGTGCTGAACCTGTTGCTAGTACTGAACCTGCTGCCAGTACTGAACCTGCTACTAGTACTGTACCTGCTACTAGTACTGAACCAGCTGCTAGTGCTGAACCTGCTGCCAGTGCTGAACCTGCTGCTAGTGCTGAACCTGCTACCAGTGCTGAACCTGCTACTAGTGCTGAACCTGCTGCCAGTGCTAAACCTGCTGCTAGTGCTGAACCTGCTGCTAGTACTGAACCTGCTGCTAGTGCTGAACCTGCTACTAGTGCTGAACCTGCTACTAGTACTGAACCTGCTGCTAGTGCTGAACCTACTGCCAGTACTGAACCTGCTGCTAGTACTGAACCTGCTGCTAGTACTGAACCTGCTGCTAGTACTGAACCTGCTGCTAGTACTGAACCTGCTACTAGTGCTAAACCTGCTGCTAGTGCTGAACCTGCTGCTAGTGCTGAACCTGCTGCTAGTGCTGAACCTGCTGCCAGTACTGAACCTGCTGCCAGTGCTGAACCTGCTGCTAGTGCTGAACCTGCTGCCAGTGCTGAACCTGCTACTAGTGCTGAACCTGCTGCCAGTACTGAACCTGCTACTAGTGCTGAACCTGCTACTAGTGCTGAACCTGTTGCCAGTGCTGAACCTGCTGCCAGTGCTGAACCTGCTACTAGTACTGTACCTGCTACTAGTGCTGAACCTGCTGCTAGTACTGAACCAGCTGCTAGTACTGAACCTACTGCCAGTGCTAAACCTGCTGCCAGTGCTGAACCTGCTACTAGTGCTGAACCTGCTGCCAGTACTGAACCTGCTACTAGTACTGAACCTGCTGCCAGTACTGAACCTGCTACTAGTACTGAACCTGCTGCCAGTGCTGAACCTGCTGCTAGTACTGAACTTACTACTAGTGCTAAACCTGCTGCCAGTGCTGAACCTGCTGCTAGTACTGAACCTGCTACTAGTGCTGAACCTACTACTAGTGCTGAACCTGCTGCTAGTACTGAACCTACTGCCAGTGCTAAACCTGCTGCCAGTGCTGAACCTGCTGCTAGTACTGAACCTGCTGCCAGTGCTGAACCTGCTACTAGTACTGAACCTGCTACTAGTGCTGAACCTGCTGCCAGTGCTGAACCTGCTGCCAGTGCTGAACCTGCTACTAGTGCTGAACCTGCTGCCAGTACTGAACCTGCTACTAGTGCTGAACCTGTTGCTAGTACTGAACCTGCTGCCAGTACTGAACCTGCTACTAGTACTGTACCTGCTACTAGTGCTGAACCTGCTGCTAGTACTGAACCAGCTGCTAGTACTGAACCTGCTACTAGTACTGTACCTGCTACTAGTGCTGAACCTGCTGCTAGTACTGAACCTGCTGCCAGTACTGAACCTGCTACTAGTACTGTACCTGCTACTAGTGCTGAACCTGCTGCTAGTGCTGAACCTGCTGCTAGTGCTGAACCTGCTGCTAGTGCTGAACCTGCTACCAGTGCTGAACCTGCTACTAGTCCTGAACCTGCTGCCAGTGCTAAACCTGCTGCTAGTGCTGAACCTGCTGCTAGTACTGAACCTGCTGCCAGTGCTGAACCTGCTACTAGTGCTGAACCTGCTACTAGTACTGAACCTGCTGCTAGTGCTGAACCTACTGCCAGTACTGAACCTGCTGCTAGTACTGAACCTGCTGCTAGTACTGAACCTGCTGCTAGTACTGAACCTGCTGCTAGTACTGAACCTGCTACTAGTGCTAAACCTGCTGCTAGTGCTGAACCTGCTGCTAGTGCTGAACCTGCTGCTAGTGCTGAACCTGCTGCCAGTGCTGAACCTGCTACTAGTGCTGAACCTGCTGCCAGTACTGAACCTGCTACTAGTGCTGAACCTGCTACTAGTGCTGAACCTGTTGCCAGTGCTGAACCTGCTGCCAGTGCTGAACCTGCTACTAGTACTGTACCTGCTACTAGTGCTGAACCTGCTGCTAGTACTGAACCAGCTGCTAGTACTGAACCTACTGCCAGTGCTAAACCTGCTGCCAGTGCTGAACCTGCTACTAGTGCTAAACCTGCTGCCAGTGCTGAACCTGCTACTAGTGCTAAACCTGCTACTAGTGCTGAACCTGCTGCCAGTACTGAACCTGCTACTAGTGCTAAACCTGCTGCCAGTGCTGAACCTGCTACTAGTACTGAACCTACTACTAGTACTGAACCTGCTGCCAGTGCTGAACCTGCTACTAGTGCTAAACCTGCTGCCAGTGCTGAACCTGCTACTAGTGCTAAACCTGCTACTAGTGCTGAACCTGCTGCCAGTACTGAACCTGCTACTAGTGCTAAACCTGCTGCCAGTGCTGAACCTGCTACTAGTACTGAACCTACTACTAGTGCTGAACCTGCTACTAGTACTGAACTTACTACTAGTGCTAAACCTGCTGCCAGTGCTGAACCTGCTGCTAGTACTGAACCTGCTACTAGTGCTGAACCTGCTGCCAGTGCTGAACCTGCTACTAGTGCTAAACCTGCTGCCAGTGCTGAACCTGCTACTAGTGCTAAACCTGCTACTAGTGCTGAACCTGCTGCCAGTACTGAACCTGCTACTAGTGCTGAACCTGCTGCCAGTGCTAAACCTGCTGCCAGTGCTGAACCTGCTGCTAGTACTGAACCTGCTACTAGTGCTGAACCTACTACTAGTGCTGAACCTGCTGCTAGTACTGAACCTGCTACTAGTACTGAACCTGCTGCCAGTGCTAAACCTGCTGCCAGTGCTGAACCTGCTGCTAGTACTGAACCTGCTACTAGTGCTGAACCTACTACTAGTGCTGAACCTGCTGCTAGTACTGAACCTGCTACTAGTGCTGAACCTGCTGCCAGTGCTGAACCTGCTACTAGTGCTGAACCTGCTGCCAGTGCTGAACCTGCTACTAGTGCTGAACCTGCTGCCAGTGCTGAACCTGCTACTAGTGCTGAACCTGCTGCCAGTGCTGAACCTGCTGCCAGTGCTGAACCTGCTGCCAGTGCTGAACCTGCTGCCAGTGCTGAACCTGCTACCAGTGCTAAACCTGCTGCCAGTGCTGAACCTGCTACTAGTGCTAAATTTGCTGCCAATGCTGAACCTGCTGCCAGTACTAAACCTGCTGCCAGTGCTGAACCTGCTGCCAGTGCTGAACCTGCTGTTAGTACTGAACCTGCTGCTAGTACTGAACCTGCTACTAGTACTGAACCTGCTACTAGTACTGAACCTGCTACTAGTGCTGAACCTGCTGCCAGTACTGAACCTGCTGTTAGTACTGAACCTGCTGCTAGTACTGAACCTGCTACTAGTACTGAACCTGCTGCTAGTACTGAACCTGCTGCTAGTGCTGAACCTGCTGCCAGTGCTGAACCTGCTACTAGTGCTAAATTTGCTGCCAATGCTGAACCTGCTGCCAGTACTAAACCTGCTACTAGTGCTAAACCTGCTGCCAGTGCTGAACCTGCTACTAGTACTGAACCTACTGCTAGTGCTGAACCTGCTGCTAGTACTGAACCTGCTACTAGTACTGAACCTGCTACTAGTACTGAACCTACTGCCAGTGCTGAACCTGCTGCTAGTACTGAACCTGCTGCTAGTGCTGAACCTGCTGCCAGTGCTGAACCTGCTACTAGTGCTGAACCTGCTGCCAGTGCTGAACCTGCTACTAGTACTGTACCTGCTACTAGTGCTGAACCTGCTGCCAGTGCTGAACCTGCTGCCAGTGCTGAACCTGCTACCAGTGCTGAACCTGCTGCCAGTGCTAATCCTGCTACCAGTGCTGAACCTGCTGCCAGTGCTGAACCTGCTACTAGTGCTGTACCTGCTGCCAGTGCTGAACCTGCTGCCAATGCTGAACCTGCTACTAGTACTGAACCTGCTGCCAGTGCTGAACCTGCTACTAGTGCTGAACCTGCTGCCAGTGCTGAACCTGCTACTAGTGCTGAACCTGCTGCCAGTACTGAACCTGCTACTAGTGCTGAACCTGCTGCCAGTGCTGAACCTGCTACTAGTACTGAACCTGCTGCCAGTGCTGAACCTGCTACTAGTACTGAACCTGCTGCCAGTACTGAACCTGCTGCCAGTGCTGAACCTGCTACTAGTACTGAACCTGCTGCCAGTGCTGAACCTGCTACTAGTACTGAACCTGCTGCCAGTGCTGAACCTGCTACTAGTACTGTACCTGCTACTAGTGCTGAACCTGCTGCCAGTGCTGAACCTGCTACTAGTACTGAACCTGCTGCCAGTGCTGAACCTGCTACTAGTACTGAACCTGCTGCCAGTACTGAACCTGCTGCCAGTGCTGAACCTGCTACTAGTACTGAACCTGCTGCCAGTGCTGAACCTGCTACTAGTACTGAACCTGCTGCCAGTGCTGAACCTGCTACTAGTACTGAACCTGCTGCCAGTACTGAACCTGCTGCCAGTGCTGAACCTGCTACTAGTACTGAACCTGCTGCCAGTGCTGAACCTGCTACTAGTACTGAACCTGCTGCCAGTGCTAATCCTGCTACCAGTGCTGAACCTGCTGCCAGTGCTGAACCTGCTACTAGTGCTGTACCTGCTGCCAGTGCTGAACCTGCTGCCAATGCTGAACCTGCTACTAGTACTGAACCTGCTGCCAGTGCTGAACCTGCTACTAGTGCTGAACCTGCTGCCAGTGCTGAACCTGCTACTAGTGCTGAACCTGCTGCCAGTACTGAACCTGCTACTAGTGCTGAACCTGCTGCCAGTGCTGAACCTGCTACTAGTACTGAACCTGCTGCCAGTGCTGAACCTGCTACTAGTACTGAACCTGCTGCCAGTACTGAACCTGCTGCCAGTGCTGAACCTGCTACTAGTACTGAACCTGCTGCCAGTGCTGAACCTGCTACTAGTACTGAACCTGCTGCCAGTGCTGAACCTGCTACTAGTACTGAACCTGCTACTAGTGCTGAACCTGCTGCCAGTGCTGAACCTGCTACTAGTGCTGAACCTGTTGCCAATGCTGAACCTGCTACTAGTGCTGAACCTGCTGCCAGTGCTGAACCTGCTGCTAGTACTGAACCTGCTGCCAGTGCTGAACCTGCTACTATTACTGAACCTGCTGCTAGTACTGAACCTGCTGCCAGTGCTGAACCTGCTGCCAGTGCTGAACCTGCTACTACTACTGAACCTGCTGCCAGTGCTGAACCTGCTACTAGTTCTGAACCTGCTACTAGTACTGAACCTGCTGCCAGTGCTGAACCTGCTACTAGTACTGAACCTGCTGCCAGTGCTGAACCTGCTACTACTACTGAACCTGCTGCCAGTGCTGAACCTGCTACTAGTTCTGAACCTGCTACTAGTACTGAACCTGCTGCCAGTGCTGAACCTGCTACTAGTACTGAACCTGCTGCCAGTGCTGAACCTGCTACTAGTTCTGAACCTGCTACTAGTACTGAACCTGCTGCTAGTGCTGAACCTGCTACTAGTGCTGAACCTGCTGCCAGTGCTGAACCTGCTACTAGTACTGAACCTGCTGCCAGTGCTGAACCTGCTACTATTACTGAACCTGCTGCTAGTACTGAACCTGCTGCCAGTGCTGAACCTGCTGCCAGTGCTGAACCTGCTACTACTACTGAACCTGCTGCCAGTACTGATCCTGCTGCTAGTACTGAACCTGCTGCTAGTGCTGAACCTGCTGCCAGTGCTGAACCTGCTACTAGTGCTGAACCTGCTGCCAGTGCTGAACCTGCTACTAGTACTGTACCTGCTACTAGTGCTGAACCTGCTGCCAGTGCTGAACCTGCTGCCAGTGCTGAACCTGCTACTACTACTGAACCTGCTGCCAGTACTGATCCTGCTGCTAGTACTGAACCTACTGCTAGTGCTGAACCTGCTGCCAGTGCTGAACCTGCTACTAGTGCTGTACCTGCTGCCAGTGCTGAACCTGCTGCCAATGCTGAACCTGCTACTAGTACTGAACCTGCTGCCAGTGCAGAACCTGCTACTAGTGCTGAACCTGCTGCCAGTGCTGAACCTGCTACTAGTGCTGAACCTGCTGCCAATGCTGAACCTGCTACTAGTACTGAACCTGCTGTCAGTACTGAACCTGCTACTAGTACTGAACCTGCTGCCAGTGCTGAACCTGCTACTAGTACTGAACCTGCTGCCAGTGCTGAACCTGCTACTAGTACTGAACCTGCTGTCAGTACTGAACCTGCTACTAGTACTGAACCTGCTGCCAGTGCTGAACCTGCTACTAGTACTGAACCTGCTACCAGTGCTGAACCTGCTGCCAGTACTGAACCTGCTGCCAGTGCTAAACCTGCTGCCAGTGCTGAACCTGCTACTAGTACTGAACCTGCTGCCAGTGCTGAACCTGCTACTAGTACTGAACCTGCTGCCAGTGCTGAACCTGCTACTAGTACTGAACCTGCTGTCAGTACTGAACCTGCTACTAGTACTGAACCTGCTGCCAGTGCTGAACCTGCTACTAGTACTGAACCTGCTACCAGTGCTGAACCTGCTGCCAGTACTGAACCTGCTGCCAGTGCTAAACCTGCTGCCAGTGCTAAACCTGTTGCTAGTACTGAACCTGCTGCTAGTACTGAACCTGCTGCCAGTGCTAAACCTGCTGCTAGTACTGAACCTGCTACTAGTACTGAACCTGCTACTAGTGCTGAACCTGCTGCCAGTGCTGAACCTGCTACTAGTACTGAACCTGCTGCCAGTGCTGAACCTGCTACTAGTACTGAACCTGCTGCCAGTGCTGAACCTGCTACTAGTACTGAACCTGCTGCCAGTGCTGAACCTGCTACTAGTACTGAACCTGCTGCCAGTGCTGAACCTGCTACTAGTACTGAACCTGCTGCCAGTGCTGAACCTGCTACTAGTACTGAACCTGCTGCCAGTGCTGAACCTGCTACTAGTACTGAACCTGCTACTAGTACTGAACCTGCTGCCAGTGCTGAACCTGCTACTAGTACTGAACCTGCTGCCAGTGCTGAACCTGCTGCTAGTGCTGAACCTGCTACTAGTGCTGAACCTGCTACTAGTGCTGAACCTGCTGCCAGTGCTGAACCTGCTACTAGTGCTGAACCTGCTGCTAGTACTGAACCTGCTGCCAGTGCTGAACCTGCTACTATTACTGAACCTGCTGCTAGTACTGAACCTGCTGCCAGTGCTGAACCTGCTGCCAGTGCTGAACCTGCTACTACTACTGAACCTGCTGCCAGTGCTGAACCTGCTACTAGTTCTGAACCTGCTACTAGTACTGAACCTGCTGCCAGTGCTGAACCTGCTACTAGTACTGAACCTGCTGCCAGTGCTAAACCTGCTGCCAGTGCTGAACCTGCTACTAGTGCTGAACCTGCTGCCAGTGCTGAACCTGCTACTATTACTGAACCTGCTGCTAGTACTGAACCTGCTGCCAGTGCTGAACCTGCTGCCAGTGCTGAACCTGCTACTACTACTGAACCTGCTGCCAGTACTGATCCTGCTGCTAGTGCTAAACCTGCTGCCAGTGCTGAACCTGCTACTAGTGCTGAACCTGCTGCCAGTGATGAACCTGCTGCCAGTGCTAAACCTGCTGCCAGTGCTGAACCTGCTGCCAGTGCTGAACCTGCTGCCAGTACTGAACCTGCTACTAGTGCTAAACCTGCTGCCAGTGCTGAACCTGCTACTAGTGCTAAACCTGCTGCCAGTGCTAAACCTGCTGCCAGTGCTGAACCTGCTACTAGTGCTGAACCTGTTGCCAGTACTGAACCTGCTGCTAGTACTGAACCTGCTGCCAGTACTGAACCTGCTGCCAGTGCTGAACCTGCTACTAGTGCTAAACCTGCTGCCAGTGCTGAACCTGCTGCCAGTGCTGAACCTGCTGCCAGTACTGAACCTGCTACTAGTGCTAAACCTGCTGCCAGTGCTGAACCTGCTACTAGTGCTAAACCTGCTGCCAGTACTGAACCTGCTGCCAGTGCTGAACCTGCTGCCAGTACTGAACCTGCTGCTAGTACTGAACCTGCTACTAGTGCTAAACCTGCTGCCAGTGCTGAACCTGCTACTAGTGCTGAACCTGCTACTAGTACTGAACCTGCTGCTAGTACTGAACCTGCTACTAGTACTGAACCTGCTGCTAGTACTGAACCTACTGCTAGTGCTGAACCTGCTGCTAGTGCTGAACCTGCTACTAGTGCTAAACCTGCTGCTAGTGCTGAACCTGCTACTAGTGCTGAACCTGCTGCTAGTGCTGAACCTGCTGCCAGTGCTGAACCTGCTACTAGTGCTGAACCTGCTGCTAGTGCTGAACCTGCTGCCAGTGCTGAACCTGCTACTAGTGCTGAACCTGCTGCTAGTACTGAACCTGCTGCCAGTGCTGAACCTGCTACTAGTGCTGAACCTGCTACTAGTACTGAACCTGCTGCTAGTGCTAAACCTGCTGCTAGTACTGAACCTGCTACTAGTACTGAACCTGCTGCTAGTGCTAAACCTGCTGCCAGTGCTGAACCTGCTACTAGTGCTGAACCTGCTGCCAGTGCTGAACCTGCTACTAGTGCTGAACCTGCTGCCAGTGCTGAACCTGCTACTAGTGCTGAACCTGCTACTAGTGCTGAACCTGCTGCCAGTGCTGAACCTGCTACTAGTTCTGAACCTGCTACTAGTACTGAACCTGCTGCTAGTGCTAAACCTGCTGCTAGTACTGAACCTGCTACTAGTACTGAACCTGCTGCTAGTGCTAAACCTGCTGCCAGTGCTGAACCTGCTACTAGTGCTGAACCTGCTGCCAGTGCTGAACCTGCTACTAGTGCTGAACCTGCTGCTAGTACTGAACCTTCTGCCAGTACTGAACCTGCTACTAGTACTGAACCTGCTGCTAGTACTGAACCTGCTGCTAGTACTGAACCTGCTGCCAGTGCTGAACCTGCTGCCAGTACTGAACCTGCTGCTAGTACTGAACCTGCTGCTAGTACTGAACCTTCTGCCAGTACTGAACCTGCTACTAGTGCTGAACCTGCTGCTAGTACTGAACCTGCTACTAGTGCTGAACCTGCTGCTAGTGCTGAACCTGCTGCTAGTACTGAACCTGCTACCAGTGCTGAACCTGCTGCCAGTACTGAACCTGCTGCCAGTGCTAAACCTGCTGCCAGTGCTGAACCTGCTACTAGTGCTAAACCTGTTGCTAGTACTGAACCTGCTGCTAGTACTGAACCTGCTGCCAGTGCTAAACCTGCTGCTAGTACTGAACCTGCTACTAGTACTGAACCTGCTACTAGTGCTGAACCTGCTGCTAGTGCTGAACCTGCTGCTAGTACTGAACCTGCTACCAGTGCTAAACCTGCTACTAGTACTGAACCTGCTGCCAGTGCTGAACCTGCTACTAGTACTGAACCTGCTGCTAGTACTGAACCTGCTGCTAGTACTGAACCTGCTACTAGTACTGAACCTGCTGCTAGTGCTGAACCTGCTACTAGTACTGAACCTGCTGCTAGTACTGAACCTGCTGCCAGTGCTAAACCTGCTGCCAGTGCTAAACCTGCTGCCAGTGCTGAACCTGCTGCTAGTACTGAACCTGCTGCCAGTGCTAAACCTGCTGCCAGTGCTAAACCTGCTGCCAGTGCTAAACCTGCTGCCAGTGCTAAACCTGCTGCCAGTGCTGAACCTGCTACTAGTGCTGAACCTGCTGCCAGTACTGAACCTGCTGCCAGTGCTAAACCTGCTGCCAGTGCTAAACCTGCTGCCAGTGCTAAACCTGCTGCCAGTGCTGAACCTGCTGCTAGTGCTGAACCTGCTGCTAGTACTGAACCTGCTGCCAGTGCTGAACCTGCTACTAGTGCTGAACCTGCTGCCAGTGCTGTACCTGCTACTAGTGCTGAACCTGCTGCCAGTGCTGAACCTGCTGCCAGTGCTGAACCTGCTGCCAGTGCTAAACCTGCTGCTAGTACTGAACCTGCTGCCAGTGCTGAACCTGCTACTAGTGCTGAACCTGCTGCCAGTGCTGTACCTGCTACTAGTGCTGAACCTGCTGCCAGTGCTGAACCTGCTGCCAGTGCTGAACCTGCTGCCAGTGCTAAACCTGCTGCCAGTGCTAAACCTGCTGCCAGTGCTGAACCTGCTGCTAGTGCTGAACCTGCTGCCAGTGCTGAACCTGCTGCTAGTACTGAACCTGCTGCCAGTGCTGAACCTGCTACTAGTGCTGAACCTGCTGCCAGTGCTGAACCTGCTACTAGTGCTGAACCTGCTGCCAGTGCTGAACCTGCTACTAGTGCTGAACCTGCTGCCAGTGCTGAACCTGCTACTAGTGCTGAACCTGCTGCCAGTGCTGAACCTGCTACTAGTGCTGAACCTGCTGCCAGTGCTGAACCTGCTACTAGTACTGAACCTGCTGCCAGTCCTGAACCTGCTACTAGTCCTGAACCTGCTGCCAGTGCTAAACCTGCTGCCAGTGCTGAATCTGCTACTAGTCCTGAACCTGCTGCCAGTGCTGAACCTGCTGCCAGTGCTAAACCTGCTGCCAGTGCTGAACCTGCTACCAGTGCTGAACCTGCTGCCAGTACTGAACCTGCTGCCAGTGCTAAACCTGCTGTCAGTGCTGAACCTGCTACTAGTGCTGAACCTGCTGCTAGTACTGAACCTGCTGCTAGTGCTGAACCTGCTGCTAGTGCTGAACCTGCTGCTAGTGCTGAACCTGCTGCCAGTACTGAACCTGCTACTAGTACTGAACCTGCTGCCAGTGCTGAACCTGCTGCCAGTGCTGAACCTGCTGCCAGTACTGAACCTGCTGCTAGTGCTGAACCTGCTACTAGTACTGAACCTGCTGCTAGTACTGAACCTGCTACTAGTACTGAACCTGCTGCCAGTGCTGAACCTGCTACTAGTACTGAACCTGCTGCTAGTACTGAACCTGCTGCCAGTGCTGAACCTGCTGCTAGTACTGAACCTGCTGCCAGTGCTAAACCTGCTACTAGTACTGAACCTGCTGCTAGTACTGAACCTGCTGCTAGTACTGAACCTGCTGCTAGTACTGAACCTGCTGCCAGTACTGAACCTGCTGCCAGTGCTGAACCTGCTACTAGTACTGAACCTGCTGCCAGTGCTGAACCTGCTGCCAGTGCTGAACCTGCTGCCAGTACTGAACCTGCTGCTAGTGCTGAACCTGCTACTAGTACTGAACCTGCTGCTAGTACTGAACCTGCTACTAGTACTGAACCTGCTGCCAGTGCTGAACCTGCTACTAGTACTGAACCTGCTGCTAGTACTGAACCTGCTGCTAGTACTGAACCTGCTGCCAGTGCTAAACCTGCTACTAGTACTGAACCTGCTGCTAGTACTGAACCTGCTGCTAGTACTGAACCTGCTGCTAGTACTGAATCTGCTGCTAGTACTGAACCTGCTGCTAGTACTGAACCTGCTGCTGGTACTGAACCTGCTGCTAGTACTGAACCTGCTGCCAGTGCTGAACCTGCTGCCAGTGCTGAACCTGCTGTCAGTACTGAACCTGCTGCCAGTACTGAACCTGTTACTAGTGCTGAACCTGCTCCAGTGCTAAACCTGCTGTCAGTGCTAAACCTGCTGCTAGTACTGAACCTGCTGCTAGTGGTAAACCTGCTGCCAGTGCTGAACCTGCTACTAGTACTGAACCTGCTGCCAGTGCTGAACCTGCTACTAGTGCTGAACCTGCTACTAGTCCTGAACCTGCTGCCAGTACTGAACCTGCTGCTAGTACTGAACCTGCTGCCAGTGCTGAACATGCTACTAGTGCTGAACCTGCTGCCAGTGCTGAACCTGCTACTAGTCCTGAACCTGCTGCCAGTGCTGAACCTGCTACTAGTGCTGAACCTGCTGCCAGTGCTGAACCTGCTACTAGTGCTGAACCTGCTGCCAGTGCTGAACCTGCTACTAGTCCTGAACCTGCTGCTAGTACTGAACCTGCTACTAGTCCTGAACCTGCTGCTAGTACTGAACCTGCTGCCAGTGCTGAACCTGCTACTAGTGCTAAACCTGCTGCCAGTGCTGAACCTGCTACTAGTACTGAACCTGCTGCCAGTACTGAACCTGCTACTAGTCCTGAACCTGCTGCTAGTACTGAACCTGCTGCCAGTGCGGAACCTGCTACTAGTACTGAACCTGCTGCCAGTGCTGAACCTGCTGCCAGTGCTGAACCTGCTACTAGTGCTGAACCTGCTACTAGTCCTGAACCTGCTGCCAGTACTGAACCTGCTACTAGTGCTGAACCTGCTGCCAGTGCTGAACCTGCTACTAGTGCTGAACCTGCTACTAGTCCTGAACCTGCTGCCAGTGCTGAACCCGCTACTAGTGCTGAACCTGCTGCCAGTGCTGAACCTGCTACTAGTCCTGAACCTGCTGCTAGTACTGAACCTGCTGCCAGTACTGAACCTGCTGCCAGTGCTGAACCTGCTGCCAGTGCTGAACCTGCTGCCAGTGCTGAACCTGCTACCAGTGCTGAACCTGCTACTAGTGCTGAACCTGCAGCCAGTACTGAACCTGCTGCCAGTGCTGAACCTGCTACTAGTACTGAACCTGCAGCCAGTACTGAACCTGCTACTAGTGCTGAACCTGCTGCCAGTGCTGAACCTGCTGCTAGTACTGAACCTGCTGCCAGTGCTGAACCTGCTGCTAGTACTGAACCTGCTGCCAGTACTGAACCTGCTACTAGTACTGAACCTGCTGCTAGTACTGAACCTGCTGCCAGTGCTGAACCTGCTACTAGTACTGAACCTGCTGCTAGTACTGAACCTGCTGCCAGTGCTGAACCTGCTGCTAGTACTGAACCTGCTGCTAGTACTGAACCTGCTGCCAGTGCTGAACCTGCTACTAGTACTGAACCTGCTACTAGTACTGAACCTGCTGCCAGTGCTGAACCTGCTACTAGTACTGAACCTGCTACTAGTACTGAACCTGCTACTAGTGCTAAACCTGCTGCCAGTGCTGAACCTGCTGCTAGTACTGAACCTGCTGCTAGTACTGAACCTGCTGCCCGTGCTGAACCTGCTACTAGTACTGAACCTGCTACTAGTACTGAACCTGCTGCCAGTGCTGAACCTGCTGCTAGTACTGAACCTGCTACTAGTACTGAATCTGCTGCCAGTGCTAAACCTGCTACTAGTACTGAATCTGCTGCTAGTACTGAACCTGCTGCTAGTACTGAACCTGCTGCTAGTACTGAACCTGCTGCCAGTGCTGAACCTGCTGCTAGTACTGAACCTGCTGCCAGTGCTGAACCTGTTGCTAGTACTGAACCTGCTGCTAGTACTGAACCTGCTACTAGTACTGAACCTGCTGCTAGTACTGAACCTGCTGCTAGTACTGAACCTGCTGCCAGTGCTGAACCTGCTACTAGTACTGAACCTGCTACTAGTACTGAATCTGCTGCCAGTGCTAAACCTGCTACTAGTACTGAATCTGCTGCTAGTACTGAACCTGCTGCTAGTACTGAACCTGCTGCTAGTACTGAACCTGCTGCCAGTGCTGAACCTGCTACTAGTACTGAACCTGCTACCAGTGCTAAACCTGCTACTAGTACTGAATCTGCTGCCAGTGCTAAACCTGCTACTAGTACTGAATCTGCTGCTAGTACTGAACCTGCTGCCAGTGCTGAACCTGCTGCTAGTACTGAACCTGCTGCCAGTGCTAAACCTGCTACTAGTACTGAATCTGCTGCTAGTACTGAACCTGCTGCTAGTACTGAACCTGCTGCTAGTACTGAATCTGCTGCCAGTGCTAAACCTGCTACTAGTACTGAATCTGCTGCTAGTACTGAACCTGCTGCTAGTACTGAACCTGCTGCCAGTACTGAACCTGCTGCTAGTACTGAACCTACTACTAGTACTGAACCTGCTACTAGTACTGAATCTGCTACTAGTACTGAATCTGCTGCCAGTGCTAAACCTGCTACTAGTACTGAATCTGCTGCTAGTACTGAACCTGCTGCTAGTACTGAACCTGCTGCTAGTACTGAACCTGCTGCCAGTGCTGAACCTGCTACTAGTACTGAACCTGCTACTAGTACTGAATCTGCTGCCAGTGCTAAACCTGCTACTAGTACTGAATCTGCTGCCAGTGCTGAACCTGCTACTAGTACTGAACCTGCTACTAGTACTGAATCTGCTGCCAGTGCTAAACCTGCTACTAGTACTGAATCTGCTGCTAGTACTGAACCTGCTGCTAGTACTGAACCTGCTGCCAGTACTGAACCTACTGCTAGTACTGAATCTGCTGCTAGTACTGAACCTGCTGCTAGTACTGAACCTGCTGCTAGTACTGAACCTGCTGCCAGTGCTGAACCTGCTGCCAGTGCTGAACCTGCTACTAGTACTGAACCTGCTGCCAGTGCTACACCTGCTACTAGTCCTGAACCTGCTGCCAGTGCTAAACCTGCTGCCAGTACTGAACCTACTACTAGTACTGAACCTGCTGCCAGTGCTGAACCTGCTGCCAGTGCTGAACCTGCTGCCAGTGCTGAACCTGCTGCCAGTGCTGAACCTGCTACTAGTGCTGAACCTGCTACTAGTACTGAACCTGCTACTAGTGCTGAACCTGCTGCCAGTGCTGAACCTGCTACTAGTGCTGAACCTGCTACTAGTACTGAACCTGCTACTAGTACTGAACCTGCTGCCAGTGCTGAACCTGCTACTAGTGCTAAACCTGCTACTAGTACTGAACCTGCTGCCAGTGCTGAACCTGCTACTAGTGCTGAACCTGCTGTCAGTGCTGAACCTGCTACTAGTGCTGAACCTGCTGCCAGTACTGAACCTGCTGCCAGTGCTGAACCTGCTACTAGTACTGAACCTGCTGCCAGTGCTGAACCTGCTACTAGTGCTGAACCTGCTACTAGTGCTGAACCTGCTGCTAGTACTGAACCTGCTACTAGTACTGAACCTGCTGCCAGTGCTGAACCTGCTACTAGTGCTGAACCTGCTACTAGTGCTGAACCTGCTGCTAATGCTAAACCTGCTGCCAGTGCTGAACCTGCTGCCAGTACTGAACCTGCTGCTAGTGCTGAACCTGCTGCTAGTGCTAAACCTGCTACTAGTACTGAACCTGCTGCCAGTGCTGAACCTGCTACTAGTGCTGAACCTGCTGTCAGTGCTGAACCTGCTACTAGTGCTGAACCTGCTGCCAGTACTGAACCTGCTGCCAGTGCTGAACCTGCTACTAGTACTGAACCTGCTGCTAGTACTGTACCTGCTGCTAGTACTGAACCTGCTGCCAGTGCTGAACCTGCTACTAGTGCTGAACCTGCTACTAGTGCTGAACCTGCTGCCAGTGCTGAACCTGCTACTAGTGCTGAACCTGCTACTAGTGCTGAACCTGCTGCTAGTGCTAAACCTGCTGCCAGTGCTGAACCTGCTGCCATTACTGAACCTGCTGCCAGTGCTGAACCTGCTACTAGTGCTGAACCTGCTACTAGTGCTGAACCTGCTGCTAGTACTGAACCTGCTGCTAGTACTGAACCTGCTACTAGTACTGAACCTGCTGCCAGTGCTGAACCTGCTCCTAGTACTGAACCTGCTGCTAGTACTGAACCTGCTGCCAGTGCTGAACCTGCTACTAGTGCTGAACCTGATGCTAGTAGTGAACCTGCTGCCAGTGCTGAACCTGCTGCCAGTGCTAAACCTGCTACTAGTACTGAACCTGCTGCCAGTGCTGAACCTGCTGCCAGTGCTGAACCTGCTACTAGTGCTAAACCTGCTGCCAGTGCTGAACCTGCTACTAGTGCTGAACCTGCTACTAGTGCTAAACCTGCTGCCAGTGCTGAACCTGCTACTAGTCCTGAACCTGCTACTAGTACTGAACCTGCTGCCAGTACTGAACCTGCTGCCAGTGCTAAACCTGCTGCCAGTGCTGAACCTGCTGCCAGTACTGAACCTTCTGCCAGTGCTGAACCTGCTACTAGTCCTGAACCTGCTACTAGTACTGAACCTGCTGCTAGTACTGAACCTGCTGCTAGTACTGAACCTGCTGCCAGTGCTGAACCTGCTGCCAGTGCTAAACCTGCTGCTAGTGCTGAACCTGCTGCCAGTGCTGAACCTGCTGCCAGTGCTAAACCTGCTGCCAGTGCTGAACCTGCTACTAGTGCTAAACCTGCTGCCAGTGCTGAACCTACTACTAGTACTGAACCTGCTGCCAGTGCTAAACCTGCTGCCAGTTCTGAACCTGCTGCTAGTACTGAACCTGCTGCTAGTACTGAACCTGCTACTAGTGCTAAACCTGCTGCCAGTTCTGAACCTGCTGCTAGTACTGAACCTGCTACTAGTGCTAAACCTGCTGCCAGTGCTGAACCTGCTGCCAGTGCTAAACCTGCTGCCAGTTCTGAACCTGCTGCTAGTACTGAACCTGCTGCTAGTACTGAACCTGCTGCTAGTACTGAACCTGCTGCTAGTGCTAAACCTGCTGCCAGTGCTAAACCTGCTACTAGTACTGAACCTGCTACTAGTACTGAACCTGCTACTAGTGCTAAACCTGCTGCCAGTACTGAACCTGCTACTAGTACTGAACCTGCTACTAGTGCTAAACCTGCTACTAGTACTGAACCTGCTGCTAGTACTGAACCTGCTGCTAGTGCTGAACCTGCTGTTAGTACTGAACCTGCTGCTAGTACTGAACCTGCTGCTAGTACTGAACCTGCTACTAGTACTGAACCTGCTGCTAGTACTGAACCTGCTGCCAGTGCTGAACCTGCTGCCAGTGCTGAACCTGCTACTAGTACTGAACCTGCTGCCAGTGCTGAACCTGCTGCCAGTGCTGAACCTGCTGCCAGTGCTGAACCTGCTGCCAGTACTGAACCTGCTACTAGTACTGAACCTGCTGCCAGTACTGAACCTGCTACTAGTACTGAACCTGCTGCCAGTGCTGAACCTGCTGCCAGTGCTGAACCTGCTACTAGTACTGAACCTGCTGCCAGTGCTGAACCTGCTGCCAGTGCTGAACCTGCTGCCAGTGCTGAACCTGCTGCCAGTACTGAACCTGCTACTAGTACTGAACCTGCTGCTAGTACTGAACCTGCTGCCAGTGCTGAACCTGCTGCCAGTACTGAACCTGCTGCTAGTACTGAACCTGCTACTAGTACTGAACCTGCTGCCAGTGCTGAACCTGTTACTAGTACTGAACCTGCTGCCAGTGCTAAACCTGCTACTAGTACTGAACCTGCTGCTAGTACTGAACCTGTTACTAGTACTGAACCTGCTGCTAGTACTGAACCTGCTACTAGTACTGAACCTGCTACTAGTGCTGAACCTGCTGCTAGTGCTGAACCTGCTGCTAGTACTGAACCTGCTGCTAGTACTGAACCTGTTACTAGTACTGAACCTGCTGCTAGTACTGAACCTGCTGCTAGTACTGAACCTGTTACTAGTACTGAACCTGCTGCTAGTGCTGAACCTGCTACTAGTACTGAACCTACTACTAGTACTGAACCTGCTGCTAGTACTGAACCTGCTGCCAGTGCTAAACCTGCTGCTAGTACTGAACCTGCTGCCAGTGCTGAACCTGCTGCCAGTGCTGAACCTGCTGCCAGTGCTGAACCTGCTGCTAGTACTGAACCTGCTGCCAGTGCTGAACCTGCTACTAGTACTGAACCTGCTGCTAGTACTGAACCTGCTGCCAGTGCTAAACCTGCTGCTAGTACTGAACCTGCTGCCAGTGCTGAACCTGCTGCCAGTGCTGAACCTGCTGCCAGTGCTGAACCTGCTACTAGTACTGAACCTGCTGCCAGTGCTGAACCTGCTACTAGTACTGAACCTGCTGCCAGTGCTGAACCTGCTGCCAGTGCTGAACCTGCTACTAGTCCTGAACCTGCTGCCAGTGCTGAACCTGCTACTAGTACTGAACCTGCTGCCAGTGCTGAACCTGCTACTAGTCCTGAACCTGCTGCTAGTACTGAACCTGCTGCCAGTGCTGAACCTGCTACTAGTCCTGAACCTGCTGCTAGTACTGAACCTGCTGCCAGTACTGAACCTGCTACTAGTACTGAACCTGCTGCTAGTACTGAACCTGCTACTAGTGCTGAACCTGCTGCTAGTACTGAACCTGCTGCTAGTACTGAACCTGCTGCTAGTACTGAACCTGCTACTAGTGCTGAACCTGCTACTAGTCCTGAACCTGCTGCCAGTACTGAACCTGCTACTAGTACTGAACCTGCTGCTAGTACTGAACCTGCTACTAGTGCTGAACCTGCTGCTAGTACTGAACCTGCTGCTAGTGCTGAACCTGCTACTAGTCCTGAACCTGCTGCCAGTACTGAACCTGCTACTAGTACTGAACCTGCTGCTAGTACTGAACCTGCTACTAGTGCTGAACCTGCTGCTAGTACTGAACCTGCTACTAGTACTGAACCTGCTGCTAGTACTGAACCTGCTACTAGTGCTGAACCTGCTGCTAGTACTGAACCTGCTGCTAGTACTGAACCTGCTACTAGTGCTGAACCTGTTGCCAGTACTGAACCTGCTGCCAGTGCTGAACCTGCTACTAGTCCTGAACCTGCTGCCAGTGCTGAACCTGCTACTAGTACTGAACCTGCTGCCAGTGCTGAACCTGCTACTAGTACTGAACCTGCTGCCAGTGCTGAACCTGCTACTAGTCCTGAACCTGCTGCTAGTACTGAACCTGCTGCGAGTGCTAAACTTGCTGCCAGTGCTGAACCTGCTGCTAGTACTGAACCTGCTGCCAGTACTGAACCTGCTACTAGTACTGAACCTGCTGCTAGTACTGAACCTGCTACTAGTGCTGAACCTGCTGCTAGTACTGAACCTGCTGCTAGTACTGAACCTGCTACTAGTGCTGAACCTGTTGCCAGTACTGAACCTGCTGCCAGTGCTGAACCTGCTACTAGTACTGAACCTGCTGCTAGTACTGAACCTGCTACTAGTGCTGAACCTGCTGCTAGTACTGAACCTGCTGCTAGTACTGAACCTGCTGCTAATACTAAACCTGCTGCCAGTACTGAACCTGCTACTAGTACTGAACCTGCTGCTAGTACTGAACCTGCTACTAGTACTGAACCTGCTACTAGTACTGAACCTGCTACTAGTACTGAACCTGCTACTAGTACTGAACCTGCTACTAGTACTGAACCTGCTACTAGTGCTGAACCTGCTACTAGTGCTGAACCTGCTACTAGTACTGAACCTGCTACTAGTACTGAACCTGCTACTAGTGCTGAACCTGCTGCCAGTGCTGAACCTGCTACTAGTACTGAACCTGCTGCTAGTGCTGAACCTGCTACCAGTGCTGAACCTGCTACTAGTGCTGAACCTGCTGCCAGTGCTGAACCTGCTGCCAGTGCTGAACCTGCTGCCAGTGCTGAACCTGCTGCCAGTGCTGAACCTGCTGCCAGTGCTGAACCTGCTACTAGTCCTGAACCTGCTGCCAGTGCTGAACCTGCTACTAGTGCTGAACCTGCTACTAGTACTGAACCTGCTACTAGTACTGAACCTGCTACTAGTGCTGAACCTGCTGCCAGTGCTGAACCTGCTACTAGTGCTGAACCTGCTGCCAGTGCTGAACCTGCTGCCAGTGCTGAACCTGCTGCCAGTGCTGAACCTGCTGCCAGTGCTGAACCTGCTGCCAGTGCTGAACCTGCTACTAGTACTGAACCTGCTGCTAGTACTGAACCTACTGCTAGTACTGAACCTGCTGCCAGTACTGAACCTGCTACTAGTACTGAACCTGCTACTAGTACTGAACCTGCTACTAGTACTGAACCTGCTGCCAGTGCTGAACCTGCTACTAGTGCTGAACCTGCTACTAGTGCTAAACCTGCTGCCAGTGCTGAACCTGCTACTAGTACTGAACCTGCTGCCAGTGCTGAACCTGCTGCCAGTGCTGAACCTACTGCTAGTACTGAACCTGCTGCTAGTACTGAACCTACTGCTAGTACTGAACCTGCTGCTAGTACTGAACCTGCTACTAGTACTGAACCTGCTACTAGTACTGAACCTGCTGCCAGTGCTGAACCTGCTACTAGTGCTGAACCTGCTACTAGTGCTAAACCTGCTGCCAGTGCTGAACCTGCTACTAGTACTGAACCTGCTGGCAGTGCTGAACCTGCTACTAGTACTGAACCTGCTGCCAGTGCTAAACCTGCTGCCAGTGCTGAACCTGCTACTACTACTGAACCTGCTGCCAGTGCTGAACCTGCTAGTAGTGCTGAACCTGCTGCCAGTGCTGAACCTGCTACTAGTCCTGAACCTGCTGCCAGTGCTGAACCTGCTACTAGTGCTAAACCTGCTGCCAGTACTGAACCTGCTAGTAGTGCTGAACCTGCTACTAGTGCTGAACCTACTGCCAGTACTGAACCTGCTGCTAGTGCTAAACCTGCTGCTAGTACTGAACCTGCTACTAGTGCTGAACCTGCTGCTAGTACTGAACCTGCTGCCAGTACTGAACCTGCTGCTAGTACTGAACCTGCTACTAGTGCTGAACCTACTGCCAGTACTGAACCTGCTGCTAGTGCTAAACCTGCTGCTAGTACTGAACCTGCTACTAGTGCTAAACCTGCTGCTAGTGCTGAACCTGCTGCCAGTACTGAACCTGCTACTAGTGCTGAACCTGCTGCTAGTACTGAACCTGCTACTAGTGCTGAACCTGCTGCTAGTACTGAACCTGCTACTAGTGCTGAACCTGCTGCTAGTACTGAACCTGCTACTAGTGCTGAACCTGCTGCTAGTACTGAACCTGCTACTAGTGCTGAACCTGCTGCTAGTACTGAACCTGCTACTAGTGCTGAACCTGCTGCTAGTACTGAACCTGCTACTAGTGCTGAACCTGCTGCTAGTACTGAACCTGCTACTAGTGCTGAACCTGCTGCTAGTACTGAACCTGCTACTAGTGCTGAACCTGCTGCTAGTACTGAACCTGCTGCTAGTACTGAACCTGCTGCTAGTACTGAACCTGCTGCTAGTACTGAACCTGCTACTAGTACTGAACCTGCTACTAGTACTGAACCTGCTGCTAGTACTGAACCTGCTGCCAGTGCTGAACCTGCTCCAGTGCTAAACCTGCTGCTAGTACTGAACCTGCTGCTAGTACTGAACCTGCTGCTAGTACTGAACCTGCTGCTAGTACTGAACCTGCTGCTAGTACTGAACCTGCTACTAGTACTGAACCTGCTACTAGTACTGAACCTGCTGCTAGTACTGAACCTGCTGCCAGTGCTGAACCTGCTCCAGTGCTAAACCTGCTGCTAGTACTGAACCTGCTACTAGTACTGAACCTGCTACTAGTACTGAACCTGCTGCTAGTACTGAACCTGCTGCCAGTGCTGAACCTGCTACTAGTACTGAACCTGCTGCCAGTGCTGAACCTGCTGCCAGTGCTGAACCTGCTGCCAGTGCTGAACCTGCTACTAGTACTGAACCTGCTGCCAGTGCTGAACCTGCTACTAGTCCTGAACCTGCTGCCAGTGCTGAACCTGCTACTAGTGCTGAACCTGCTGCCAGTGCTGAACCTGCTACTAGTCCTGAACCTGCTGCTAGTACTGAACCTGCTGCCAGTGCTGAACCTGCTACTAGTGCTAAACCTGCTGCCAGTACTGAACCTGCTACTAGTCCTGAACCTGCTGCTAGTGCTGAACCTGCTACTAGTGCTAAACCTGCTGCCAGTGCTGAACCTGCTACTAGTACTGAACCTGCTGCTAGTACTGAACCTGCTACTAGTGCTGAACCTGCTGCTAGTACTGAACCTGCTGCTAGTACTGAACCTGCTACTAGTGCTAAACCTGCTGCCAGTGCTGAACCTGCTACTAGTACTGAACCTGCTGCTAGTACTGAACCTGCTACTAGTGCTGAACCTGCTGCTACTACTGAACCTGCTGCTAGTACTGAACCTGCTGCTAGTACTAAACCTGCTGTCAGTACTGAACCTGCTACTAGTGCTGAACCTGCTGCAAGTACTGAACCTGCTACTAGTGCTGAACCTGCTGCTAGTACTGAACCTGCTACTAGTGCTGAACCTGCTGCTAGTACTGTACCTGCTACTAGTGCTGAACCTGCTGCCAGTGCTGAACCTGCTGCTAGTACTGAACCTGCTACTAGTACTGAACCTGCTGCCAGTGCTGAACCTGCTACTAGTGCTGAACCTGCTACTAGTCCTGAACCTGCTGCCAGTGCTGAACCCGCTACTAGTGCTGAACCTGCTGCCAGTGCTGAACCTGCTACTAGTCCTGAACCTGCTGCCAGTGCTGAACCTGCTGCCAGTGCTGAACCTGCTGCCAGTGCTGAACCTGCTACTAGTCCTGAACCTGCTGCCAGTGCTGAACCTGCTGCCAGTGCTGAACCTACTGCTAGTACTGAACCTGCTGCTAGTACTGAACCTGCTACTAGTACTGAACCTGCTACTAGTACTGAACCTGCTGCCAGTGCTGAACCTGCTACTAGTGCTGAACCTGCTACTAGTGCTAAACCTGCTGCCAGTGCTGAACCTGCTACTAGTACTGAACCTGCTGGCAGTGCTGAACCTGCTACTAGTACTGAACCTGCTGCCAGTGCTAAACCTGCTGCCAGTACTGAACCTGCTACTAGTCCTGAACCTGCTGCCAGTACTGAACCTGCTACTAGTGCTGAACCTGCTGCCAGTGCTGAACCTGCTACTAGTACTGAACCTGCTGCCAGTGCTGAACCTGCTACTAGTACTGAACCTGCTGCTAGTACTGAACCTGCTGCCAGTGCTGAACCTGCTGCCAGTGCTGAACCTGCTACTAGTCCTGAACCTGCTACTAGTGCTAAACCTGCTGCTAGTACTGAACCTGCTACTAGTGCTGAACCTGCTGCCAGTGCTGAACCTGCTGCTAGTGCTGAACCTGCTACTAGTACTGAACCTGCTGCCAGTGCTGAACCTGCTGCCAGTGCTGAACCTACTGCTAGTGCTAAACCTGCTGCTAGTGCTGAACCTGCTGCCAATACTGAACCTGCTGCTAGTACTGAACCTGCCGCCAGTGCTAAACCTGCTACTAGTGCTGAACCTGCTGCTAGTGCTGAACCTGCTACTAGTACTGATCCTGCTGCCAGTGCTGAACCTGCTACTAGTACTGAACCTGCTGCTAGTGCTGAACCTGCTGCCAGTGCTAAACCTGCTGCCAGTGCTGAACCTGCTGCCAGTGCTGAACCTGCTACTAGTGCTGAACCTGCTGCCAGTGCTGAACCTGCTGCCAGTGCTGAACCTGCTGCTAGTGCTGAACCTGCTGCTAGTGCTGAACCTGCTGCTAGTGCTGAACCTGCTGCCAGTGCTAAACCTGCTACTAGTACTGATCCTGCTGCCAGTGCTGAACCTGCTGCTAGTACTGAACCTGCTGCTAGTACTGAACCTGCTGCCAGTGCTGAACCTTCTACTAGTGCTGAACCTGCTGCCAGTGCTGAACCTGCTACTAGTGCTGAACCTGCTGCCAGTGCTGAACCTGCTACTAGTGCTGAACCTGCTGCCAGTGCTGAACCTGCTACTAGTGCTGAACCTGCTGCTAGTACTGAACCTGCTGCTAGTACTGAACCTGCTGCCAGTGCTGAACCTGCTACTAGTACTGAACCTGCTGCCAGTGCTGAACCTGCTGCCAGTGCTGAACCTGCTGCCAGTGCTGAACCTGCTACTAGTGCTGAACCTACTGCTAGTGCTAAACCTGCTGCTAGTACTGAACCTGCTGCCAATACTGAACCTGCTGCTAGTACTGAACCTGCCGCCAGTGCTAAACCTGCTACTAGTGCTGAACCTGCTGCTAGTGCTGAACCTGCTACTAGTACTGATCCTGCTGCCAGTGCTGAACCTGCTACTAGTACTGAACCTGCTGCTAGTGCTGAACCTGCTGCCAGTGCTAAACCTGCTGCCAGTGCTGAACCTGCTGCCAGTGCTGAACCTGCTGCTAGTGCTAAACCTGCTGCTAGTACTGAACCTGCTGCCAGTGCTGAACCTTCTACTAGTCCTGAACCTGCTGCCAGTGCTGAACCTGCTGCCAGTGCTGAACCTGCTGCCAGTGCTGAACCTGCTACTAGTGCTGAACCTACTGCCAGTACTGAACCTGCTGCTAGTGCTAAACCTGCTGCTAGTACTGAACCTGCTGCCAATACTGAACCTGCTGCTAGTACTGAACCTGCCGCCAGTGCTAAACCTGCTGCTAGTGCTGAACCTGCTACTAGTGCTGAACCTGCTGCTAGTGCTGAACCTGCTACTAGTACTGATCCTGCTGCCAGTGCTGAACCTGCTACTAGTACTGAACCTGCTGCTAGTGCTGAACCTGCTGCCAGTGCTGAACCTGCTGCCAGTGCTGAACCTGCTGCTAGTGCTGAACCTGCTGCTAGTGCTGAACCTGCTGCTAATACTGAACCTGCTGCTAGTACTGAACCTGCTACTAGTACTGATCCTGCTGCCAGTGCTAAACCTGCTGCTAGTGCTGAACCTGCTACTAGTGCTGAACCTGCCGCCAGTGCTAAACCTGCTGCTAGTGCTGAACCTGCTACTAGTGCTGAACCTGCTGCTAGTGCTGAACCTGCTACTAGTACTGATCCTGCTGCCAGTGCTGAACCTGCTACTAGTACTGAACCTGCTGCTAGTGCTGAACCTGCTGCCAGTGCTGAACCTGCTGCCAGTGCTGAACCTGCTGCTAGTGCTGAACCTGCTGCTAGTGCTGAACCTGCTGCTAATACTGAACCTGCTGCTAGTACTGAACCTGCTGCTAGTGCTGAACCTGCTGCCAGTGCTGAACCTGCTACTAGTACTGAACCTGCTGCCAGTGCTAAACCTGCTGCCAGTGCTGAACCTGCTGCTAGTGCTGAACCTGCTGCCAGTGCTGAACCTGCTGCCAGTGCTGAACCTGCTGCCAGTGCTAAACCTGCTGCCAGTGCTAAACCTGCTGCCAGTGCTGAACCTGCTGCCAGTGCTGAACCTGCTACTAGTACTGAACCTGCTGCCAGTGCTGAACCTGCTGCCAGTGCTGAACCTGCTGCCAGTGCTGAACCTGCTACTAGTACTGAACCTGCTGCCAGTGCTGAACCTGCTGCCAGTGCTGAACCTGCTGCCAGTGCTAAACCTGCTGCCAGTGCTAAACCTGCTGCCAGTGCTGAACCTGCTGCCAGTGCTGAACCTGCTACTAGTACTGAACCTGCTGCCAGTGCTGAACCTGCTGCTAGTACTGAACCTGCTGCTAGTGCTGAACCTGCTACTAGTACTGAACCTGCTGCCAGTACTGAACCTGCTGCCAGTGCTGAACCTGCTGCTAGTACTGAACCTGCTACTAGTGCTAAACCTGCTGCTAGTACTGAACCTGCTGCCAGTGCTAAACCTGCTGCTAGTACTGAACCTGCTGCCAGTGCTAAACCTGCTGCCAGTGCTGAACCTGCTGCCAGTGCTGAACCTGCTACTAGTACTGAACCTGCTGCTAGTGCTAAACCTGCTGTCAGTGCTGAACCTGCTGCCAGTGCTAAACCTGCTGCCAGTGCTGAACCTGCTACTAGTACTGAACCTGCTGCCAGTGCTGAACCTACTACTAGTGCTGAACCTGCTGCCAGTGCTGAACCTGCTACTAGGGCTGAACCTGCTACTAGTGCTGAACCTGCTGCCAGTGCTGAACCTGCTGCCAGTACTGAACCTGCTGCCAGTGCTAAACCTGCTGCCAGTGCTGAACCTGCTACTAGTACTGAACCTGCTGCCAGTGCTGAACCTGCTACTAGTACTGAACCTGCTGCCAGTGCTGAACCTACTACTAGTGCTGAACCTGCTGCTAGTACTGAACCTGCTACCAGTGCTGAACCTGCTACTAGTACTGAACCTGCTGCCAGTGCTGAACCTGCTGCCAGTACTGAACCTGCTACTAGTGCTGAACCTGCTACTAGTGCTGAACCTGCTACTAGTACTGAACCTGCTGCCAGTGCTGAACCTACTACTAGTGCTGAACCTGCTGCCAGTGCTGAACCTGCTACTAGTACTGAACCTGCTGCCAGTGCTGAACCTGCTGCCAGTACTGAACCTGCTACTAGTGCTGAACCTGCTACTAGTGCTGAACCTGCTACTAGTACTGAACCTGCTGCCAGTACTGAACCTGCTACTAGTGCTGAACCTGCTACTAGTGCTGAACCTGCTGCTAGTACTGAACCTGCTGCCAGTGCTGAACCTGCTGCCAGTACTGAACCTGCTACTAGTGCTGAACCTGCTACTAGTGCTGAACCTGCTACTAGTACTGAACCTGCTGCCAGTGCTGAACCTACTACTAGTGCTGAACCTGCTGCCAGTGCTGAACCTGCTACTAGTACTGAACCTGCTGCCAGTGCTGAACCTGCTGCCAGTACTGAACCTGCTACTAGTGCTGAACCTGCTACTAGTGCTGAACCTGCTACTAGTGCTGAACCTGCTGCCAGTACTGAACCTGCTGCCAGTGCTAAACCTGCTGCCAGTGCTGAACCTGCTACTAGTGCTGAACCTGCTACTAGTGCTGAACCTGCTGCCAGTGCTGAACCTGCTACTAGTGCTGAACCTGCTACTAGTGCTGAACCTGCTGCTAGTGCTAAACCTGCTGCCAGTGCTGAACCTGCTGCCAGTGCTAAACCTGCTGCCAGTGCTGAACCTGCTGCCAGTGCTGAACCTGCTACTAGTACTGAACCTGCTACTAGTGCTAAACCTGCTGTCAGTGCTGAACCTGCTGCCAGTGCTAAACCTGCTGCTAGTGCTAAACCTGCTGCCAGTGCTGAACCTGCTACTAGTACTGAACCTGCTGCCAGTGCTGAACCTGCTACTAGTACTGAACCTGCTGCCAGTGCTGAACCTGCTACTAATGCTGAACCTGCTGCCAGTGCTGAACCTACTACTAGTGCTGAACCTGCTGCCAGTGCTGAACCTGCTACTAGTGCTGAACCTGCTACTAGTGCTGAACCTGCTGCCAGTACTGAACCTGCTGCCAGTGCTGAACCTGCTACTAGTACTGAACCTGCTGCCAGTGCTGAACCTGCTACTAGTACTGAACCTGCTACTAGTACTGAACCTGCTGCCAGTACTGAACCTGCTGCCAGTGCTGAACCTGCTACTAGTACTGAACCTGCTGCTAGTACTGAACCTGCTGCTAGTACTGAACCTGCTACTAGTGCTGAACCTGCTGCCAGTGCTGAACCTGCTACCAGTGCTGAACCTGCTGCCAGTGCTGAACCTGCTACTAGTGCTGAACCTGCTGCCAGTGCTGAACCTGCTACCAGTGCTGAACCTGCTGCCAGTGCTGAACCTGCTGCCAGTGCTGAACCTGCTACTAGTGCTGAACCTGCTGCCAGTGCTGAACCTGCTGCCAGTACTGAACCTGCTGCCAGTGCTAAACCTGCTGCCAGTGCTGAACCTGCTACTAGTACAGAACCTGCTGCCAGTGCTGAACCTGCTACTAGTACTGAACCTGCTGCCAGTGCTGAACCTACTACTAGTGCTGAACCTGCTGCCAGTGCTGAACCTGCTACTAGTACTGAACCTGCTGCCAGTGCTGAACCTGCTGCCAGTACTGAACCTGCTACTAGTGCTGAACCTGCTACTAGTGCTGAACCTGCTACTAGTACTGAACCTGCTGCCAGTGCTGAACCTACTACTAGTGCTGAACCTGCTGCCAGTGCTGAACCTGCTACTAGTACTGAACCTGCTGCCAGTGCTGAACCTGCTGCCAGTACTGAACCTGCTACTAGTGCTGAACCTGCTACTAGTGCTGAACCTGCTACTAGTACTGAACCTGCTGCCAGTACTGAACCTGCTACTAGTGCTGAACCTGCTACTAGTGCTGAACCTGCTGCTAGTACTGAACCTGCTGCCAGTGCTGAACCTGCTGCCAGTACTGAACCTGCTACTAGTGCTGAACCTGCTACTAGTGCTGAACCTGCTACTAGTACTGAACCTGCTGCCAGTGCTGAACCTACTACTAGTGCTGAACCTGCTGCCAGTGCTGAACCTGCTACTAGTACTGAACCTGCTGCCAGTGCTGAACCTGCTGCCAGTACTGAACCTGCTACTAGTGCTGAACCTGCTACTAGTGCTGAACCTGCTACTAGTGCTGAACCTGCTGCCAGTACTGAACCTGCTGCCAGTGCTAAACCTGCTGCCAGTGCTGAACCTGCTACTAGTGCTGAACCTGCTACTAGTGCTGAACCTGCTGCCAGTGCTGAACCTGCTACTAGTGCTGAACCTGCTACTAGTGCTGAACCTGCTGCTAGTGCTAAACCTGCTGCCAGTGCTGAACCTGCTGCCAGTGCTAAACCTGCTGCCAGTGCTGAACCTGCTGCCAGTGCTGAACCTGCTACTAGTACTGAACCTGCTACTAGTGCTAAACCTGCTGTCAGTGCTGAACCTGCTGCCAGTGCTAAACCTGCTGCTAGTGCTAAACCTGCTGCCAGTGCTGAACCTGCTACTAGTACTGAACCTGCTGCCAGTGCTGAACCTGCTACTAGTACTGAACCTGCTGCCAGTGCTGAACCTGCTACTAATGCTGAACCTGCTGCCAGTGCTGAACCTACTACTAGTGCTGAACCTGCTGCCAGTGCTGAACCTGCTACTAGTGCTGAACCTGCTACTAGTGCTGAACCTGCTGCTAGTGCTGAACCTGCTGCTAGTGCTGAACCTGCTGCTAGTGCTGAACCTGCTGCTAGTACTGAACCTGCTGCCAGTGCTGAACCTGCTACTAGTGCTGAACCTGCTACTAGTACTGAACCTGCTGCCAGTGCTGAACCTGCTACTAGTGCTGAACCTGCTACTAGTACTGAACCTGCTGCCAGTACTGAACCTGCTACTAGTGCTGAACCTGCTACTAGTACTGAACCTGCTGCCAGTGCTGAACCTGCTACTAGTACTGAACCTGCTACTAGTACTGAACCTGCTGCCAGTACTGAACCTGCTGCCAGTGCTGAACCTGCTACTAGTACTGAACCTGCTGCTAGTACTGAACCTGCTGCTAGTACTGAACCTGCTACTAGTGCTGAACCTGCTGCTAGTGCTGAACCTGCTACCAGTGCTGAACCTGCTGCCAGTGCTGAACCTGCTGCCAGTGCTGAACCTGCTACTAGTACTGAACCTGCTGCTAGTGCTAAACCTGCTGCCAGTGCTGAACCTGCTACTAGTACTGAACCTGCTGCCAGTGCTGAACCTGCTGCCAGTGCTGAACCTGCTACTAGTGCTGAACCTGCTACTAGTACTGAACCTGCTGCCAGTGCTGAACCTGCTACTAGTGCTGAACCTGCTACTAGTACTGAACCTGCTGCCAGTGCTGAACCTGCTACTAGTACTGAACCTGCTGCCAGTGCTGAACCTGCTACTAGTGCTAAACCTGCTGCCAGTGCTGAACCTGCTACTAGTGCTGAACCTGCTGCCAGTGCTGAACCTACTACTAGTGCTAAACCTGCTGCCAGTGCTGAACCTGCTACTAGTACTGAACCTGCTGCCAGTGCTGAACCTGCTACTAGTGCTGAACCTGCTGCTAGTTCTGATCCTGCTGCTAGTACTGAACCTGCTACTAGTGCTGAACCTGCTACTAGTACTGAACCTGCTGCCAGTGCTGAACCTGCTACTAGTACTGAACCTGCTGCCAGTACTGAACCTGCTACTAGTGCTGAACCTGCTGCTAGTACTGAACCTGCTACTAGTGCTAAACCTGCTGCCAGTGCTGAACCTGCTACTAGTACTGAACCTGCTGCCAGTGCTGAACCTGCTGCTAGTTCTGATCCTGCTGCTAGTACTGAACCTGCTACTAGTGCTGAACCTGCTACTAGTACTGAACCTGCTGCCAGTGCTGAACCTGCTACTAGTACTGAACCTGCTGCCAGTACTGAACCTGCTACTAGTGCTGAACCTGCTGCCAGTGCTGAACCTGCTACTAGTGCTAAACCTGCTGCCAGTGCTGAACCTGCTACTAGTGCTAAACCTGCTGCCAGTGCTGAACCTGCTACTAGTACTGAACCTGCTACTAGTACTGAACCTGCTGCCAGTGCGGAACCTGCTACGACTGCTAACCCTGCTGCTAGTACTGAACCTGCTACTAGTACTGAACCTGCTACTAGTACTGAACCTGCTACTAGTACTGAACCTGCTGCCAGTGCGGAACCTGCTACGACTGCTAACCCTGCTGCTAGTACTGAACCTGCTACTAGTACTGAACCTGCTGCCAGTGCTGAACCTGCTACTAGTACTGAACCTGCTGCCAGTGCTGAACCTGCTACTAATGCTGAACCTGCTGCCAGTGCTGAACCTACTACTAGTGCTGAACCTGCTACTAATGCTGAACCTGCTGCCAGTGCTGAACCTGCTGCCAGTGCTGAACCTGCTGCTAGTGCTGAACCTGCTACTAGTGCTGAACCTGCTGCCAGTGCTGAACCTGCTACTAGTGCTGAACCTGCTACTAGTGCTGAACCTGCTGCTAGTGCTGAACCTGCTACCAGTGCTGAACCTGCTGCCAGTGCTGAACCTGCTGCCAGTGCTGAACCTGCTGCTAGTGCTAAACCTGCTGCCAGTGCTGAACCTGCTGCCAGTGCTGAACCTGCTGCCAGTGCTGAACCTGCTACTAGTGCTGAACCTGCTACTAGTACTGAACCTGCTGCCAGTGCTGAACCTGCTATTAGTGCTAAACCTGCTACTAGTACTGAACCTGCTACCAGTACTGAACCTGCTGCCAGTGCTGAACCTGCTACTAGTGCTAAACCTGCTGCCAGTGCTAACCCTGCTGCCAGTGCTGAACCTGCTACTAGTACTGAACCTGCTACTAGTACTGAACCTGCTACTAGTACTGAACCTGCTGCCAGTGCGGAACCTGCTACGAGTGCTAAACCTGCTGCCAGTGCTAACCCTGCTGCTAGTACTAAACCTGCTGCTGGTACTGAACCTGCTACTAGTGCTCAACCTGCTGCCAGTGCTAGACCTGCTGCCAGTGCTGAACCTGCTGTCAGTGCTGAACCTGCTGTCAGTGCTGAACCTGCTGCCAGTGCTGAACCTGCTGCCAGTGCTGAACCTGCTGCTAGTATTGAACCTGCTGCCACCAATACTTTGTCTGCTGCTAGTGTTTATTGTAGTACTCAGGAGGAAGGAGAAAATTATGCCTAGTGTGACAGCAAGGGAACCTAAATCACACTTGCCATTACCAAACAGTCCTGCCACTGCTAGTACTACTGCTACTAAGGTCCAGCAGTTTGTTAGTGTTAGGAGTGAATAAGGGAATAACAATATCCTGATATTACTAGTGACTGAGACTGAGGAGGAAGACTCTGCGTCTGAACTTGATGTGGTTGGTGTTAGTAGTAGCAGTAATGGTGAAGCAACCGGAGTGGTAGTGGAAACATTTTTAATCATCCAGACTAGCAGTCAAGGGAGCACACACCATTCTCCTGACCCTGGGACTGGGTCTCTTCACTACAGTGTCCAGGTGGAACAAGAACCTGAAGAGGCCAGAACTGGTGCTGGAGGAGGAGAGCAGGCTGAGAATTAATACCACCACCACCAGCAGGAGCACAGATTAGCTGCCTGTGCCTTTTGCTTCTGCTGCCAGTCTACCCTCTTCTTCAGGTCAAAAGGAAATGACAAGTGTGACATTAGGGGACACTCTGTCACATTGCTCGTCACCTCCTCCATGCAGCAGTGAGATGTCTGGAATAGACCAGCAGCATGTAGGGACTGGTGGTGGTGATGATGATGATGGAGAAGCTGGGGTGGAAGAGACATTGATGGCCTTTTTATATCAGAAACTGAGAAGGAATGGAGACAGGGATGAGGATGGACATCACCACCACCACTAGCAAGGACATCTTGGAATTAGAGGAATTTGCAACTGTTCTAATTCCTTCTGATGCTGAGTTGCAAGGGCAGCAGGATGCTGAGGAGCAGGCTAGTGTACCACAGACCACCGTGGACACAGTGGGAATGGGGTCAATAAGTGATGCGGGACTAGGACAGGTTCCACTTGCCAGGTCCAGCAACACTCCTGATTGCAGTGCTGACTCTGAGGCAGTAGCAGCAACATTATCCACTGCCACAGACAATGAAGGGGAATGTGGAGGACCAGAAGAAAGAGGACATTCTTCTCCATCTGTTCCTTCCCCCTGAAGTCATTATGGGTCTGGGACTATTTTTCTGTTGGGGCAGGCACAGTACAGTCATCAGCAATGGCACTGTGCACAATATGTGACAAGTCAGTGAAAAGAGAAAAGGAGGGAACACACCTTGGTACAACCACCCTGATATCACACATGAACCCCAGACACCATGAAATTTACTCCAAACATGTTAAAGACCAACACTCACCACAGAAATCAAGCACCGCTTTTGCTGTCCCTGACTCTCCAGAAAAGCAATAAGAGGCTAGGCGGAGATCAAAGAGGAGGAAGAATAGAACAACCCAGGAAGAGACTGCAAGTTCCAGGACGAGTGAAACAACTAGCTCGCCATCACCTTCTAGGGTAACTACATCTTCTGCCAATCCTCCTGATTCATTACCTCCCCTCCAAATGATAGCCACTAGTGATGAGCGAGCACCCCAATGCTCGGGTGTTCGGGTGCTCTGACCGAGCACCCCTGAGGCTCGAGTGCTCGGCCGAGCACCCGAGCCCCATTGAAGTCAATGGGAGGACTCGAGCATTACACCAGGCACCCCCTGCTCTGATGAGGGGAGGGTGCCTGGTCCATAGGAAAAGGGCAGAAAAGGATGGAAACACCACAGAAATGGTTCAGGGACAGCATAGGGAGGATGTCTGGATGCATCTTGGACTCCAACATCGCTGCTGGGAACGATCTTTCGCCCGTAGTACGCCATTTTTACAGACTGACCATAAAACACACAAAAAGGAAAATAAAAACGACTTTAGGTGAAAAATTGTTACCAAACAATATTTGCTGTATATTTACTTGTATATCATCTGCAAATTCTCCCAAAAATTTCCTTGATTTTCTGAAGTGAGACCATGATTAAGAGGGAAACGTGCGCAGAGGCAAATTCTCCCAAAAATTTCCTTGATTTTCTGAAGTGAGGCCATGATTAAGAGGGAAACGTGCGCATAGGCAAATTCTCCCAAACATTTCCTTGATTTTCTGAAGTGAGGCCATGATTAAGAGGGAAACGTGCGCAGAGGCAAATTATCCCAAAAATTTCCTTGATTTTATTGAACTGAGGCCATGATTAAGAGGAAACGTGCGCTGAGCTGACCATCTAAAACATTATGGGTGAGGGTCTGCTGCAGAGCTGACCATCCTAAACATTATATGCGAAGGCCCGCTAGTGAGCTGACGCTATAAAACATTATATGCGAAGGCCCGCTAGTGAGCTGACACTATAAAACATTATATGAGAGGGCCCGCTAGAGAGCTGACCCAATAAAACATTATATGAGAAGGCCCGCTGGTGAACTGACCTATATAAAAATTGGCAAACAGGGCCCGCTGGTGAGCTGGCCCTATATAAAAATTATATCACAGGGCCTGCTGGTGAGCTGGCCCTATATAAAAATTATAGCACAGGGCATATGGAAGAGGAGGAGGAGGATGAGAAGATTAAGAGTCAACCATATACCTGTTTTTTGGGTGGAAGGGGTGAATGGGAATACAGAGTATTCCCATCATTGTAAATAATATATGTAAAGTGAGTTTATGTTCCCCCGGGGCTTTCCTCCAGTGGAGTGGAGAAGTCAGCGGAAATCCAGGCCTTGTTCATTTTTATAAGTGTCAACCTATCAGCATTGTCGGTGAAAGGCGGATACGCTTATCTGTTATGATGCCACCAGCAGCACTAAATACCCGCTCAGACAGAACGCTGGCGGCAGGGCAGGCCAGCACCTCCAAGGCGTAGAGTGACAGTTCATACCACGTGTCCAGCTTGGACACCCAGTAGTTGTAAGGCACAGAGGGATCATTGAGGACGCTGACACGGTCTGCTACGTACTCCTTCACCATCTTCCAAAACTTTTCCCTCCTTGTGACACTAGGCTGCGCATCAGGGTGAGGGTGCTGGCGGGGTGTCATGAAGGTGTCCCACGCCTTGGAGAGTGTTGCCCTGCCTTTCTCGGAACTGCTGTGTGCTCCCTTTTCTCCCCTTCTCGGTTGGCCAAGGTAGCACGTACTCTGCCGCCAGCGTTGTCAGATGGAAAATTCTGGAGCAATTTTTCAACAAGAACCTTCTGGTATTGCACCATTTTGCTTGTCCTCTCCACCGGAGGAATGAGAGATGAGAAATTCTCTTTGTAGCGGGGGTCCAGAAGGGTGAACACCCAGTAATCCGTGTTGTCTAAAATGCGTACAACGCGTGGGTCACGGGAAAGGCAGCCTAACATAAAGTCAGCCATGTGTGCCAGAGTACCAACAGTCAAGATTTCGCTGTCCTCACCAGGAGGATGACTCTCAATCTCCTCATCCTCTTCCTCCTCTTCTGCCCACCCACGCTGAAGAGATGGAACTAAAGTTCCATGGCTACCCTCTGTAGCGGAGGCAACCGTGTCTTCCTCCTCCTCCTCCTCCTCCGCCTCCTCCAATTGTCGCTGAGAAGACGAAGTGAGGGTGCTCTGGCTATCACCTTGTGTAAGCTCTTCCTCCCCCATTTCCACCTCTTCCACATGCAAAGCGTCGGTTTTAATTGTGAGCAGCGAGCGTTTCAGTAGACACAGAAGTGGGATGGTTACACTGATAATAGCGTTATCGCCGCTCACCATCTGTGTCGATTCCTCAAAATTGCGTAAAACCTCACAGAGGTCTGACATCCATTCCCACTCCTCACTTCTGATTACAGGAAGTTGAACGGAGAGGCGACGACCGTGTAACAGCTGTTACTCCACTACTGCCCTCTGCTGCTCACAAAGCCGGGCCAACATGTGGAAGGTGGAGTTCCAGCGCGTGCTCACGTCACACAGCAGCCGGTGAGCTGGCAATTGTAAGCGCTGCTGCAGCTTCAACAGGCCGGCCGAAGCTGTAGATGACTTACGGAAATGTGCACACACGCGGCGCACCTTGGTCAAGAGATCATGCACATTGGGGTAGGTTTTTAGAAATCGCTGAACCACTAAATTAAATACATGCGCTAGGCATGGTACGTGTGTGAGCTTGCCGAGCTCCAAAGCCGCCACCAAGTTACGCCCATTATCACACACAACCATGCCTGGTTGCAGGTTGAGTGGCGAGAGCCATTGCTCGGTCTGGTGACTAATCCCCTGCAACAGCTCTGAGGCCGTGTGCTGTTTGTCCCCAAGGCAGATCAGCTTCAGCACGGCCTGTTGACGCTTCCCCACTGCAGTGCTACACTGCTTCCAGCTACTGGCTGATGGGGGAGTGGCGCTGCGTGTAGAGAATTCGGAGGTGGAAACGGAGGAGGAGGAGCCAATAACGTAGGTGCTGGCGGAAACCCTGATGGAGGTAGGGCCCGCAATCCTCGGCGTGGGTAGCACCCGTGCCATCCCAGGGTCCGAGTCGCTCCCAGCCTCCACGACATTCACCCAGTGTGCCGTCAGGGAAATGTAGCGTCCCTGGCCACAAGCACTTGTCCATGTGTCAGTCGTTAAGTGGACCTTCCAGTAACTGCGTTGGTCAGGGCACGGGTGATGTTACGGGACACATGGTGGTGTAATGCGGGGATGGCACACCGGGAAAAGTAGTGGCGGCTGGGGACCGCGTACCGAGGGACAGCTGCTGCCATCAGGCTGCGGAAGGACTCAGTGTCCACAAGCCTAAATGGCAGCATTTCGATGGCCAGTAATTTGGAAAGGTGTGAGGTTAGTGCTATGGCCTGTGGGTGGGTGGCTGGGTATTTTCTCTTGCGCTCAAATGCCTGGGGTAACGACATTTGGACGCTGTGCTGGGACAGGGAAGTGGATGTGGTCGCTGATGGTGCTTCAGATGGTACAGGTGCAGGGCGGGAGGTATGCGGGCCTGCGCCTTCGAAAGGCGATTGGCCGGCACCGAAAACAGGGGAAGAGGAGGCAGTGGTGTGGCCTGCAGACACAGATGGGCGATCCAGGCGTTCCTCCCACTTACTACGGTGCTTGGATGACATGTGTCGGATCATGCTGGTGGTGGTGAGGTTTCTAGTGTTCATGCCTCGGCTCATTCTGGTGTGGCACAGGTTGCAAACTACAATTCTTTTGTCGTCCGCACTTTCCTTAAAAAAACGCCATACCGCGGAACACCTACCCTTTGGCAAGGTAGATTTACGCAAGGGGGTGCTCCGTGGAACATTTGCGGGCCGGTTTGGTGCGGTCCGCCTTCTTTCTGTAGCCACACCACTGCCTCTTCCAGCCTGTTGCGGTGCTGCAGATGGCTCACCCTCAGGACTGCTGTCATCGCTCGGCTCTACACCTTCCCAGGTGGGGTCAGTCACCTCATCGTCCACCAAGTCCTCCTCCACTTCCTCACTCTGATCATCCTCCTCATGTCTTGATCCCACCACATACTCAGTCATTGACAACTGTATAACATTCTCCTCAACAAGGTCTTGAGACGGAAATAGTGGTTGATTTAATGGCAACTGTGTCTCATCATCATCATCATCATCCACTACTTCCTTTGACCTTAAATGCCGTTCACATCTGTCATCTTCTTGTGATTGGGTACCCTCTAGAGGTTGTGAATCAGGGCACAAGATGTCATGTTCCTCTGCAAGCATGCTTGGAGAGAGGGTCAAATGAAGGATTGGTGATGAGACGAGCTCCTCACTATATCCCAGTGTGGGATCACTTCTTTGACCAGACCGTGTATGGTGGGAGGAAGGATGATCAGAGTGAGGATTATGTTGACCAGACTCTTGGCTACTGAGAGTGGACTTGGTGGAAGACAGGGTGGTGCTTAACCGACTGGAAGCAGTATCAGCTGACATCCAACCGACCACCTGTTCGCAGTGGTCGGACCTCGAGAGTGATGTCCTGCGATGCCCTGTGAAATGAGACATGAAGCTAGGTATGGTGGATGTCTTTCTTTCTTGTGCTCTGGCACCAGGCACAGTTTCTCCGCGTCCTGACCCGCGCCCTGAACTATCAGGATAACGTCCACTTCCCCGTCCCTTTTTACCCGCCTTCTTCATCTTACACGGAATATGTGACTTTAATATTTGAGTTTGAAAACTTAACAGTATTTCTTCCTATTCTGCAACTGTGCAGAGTACACAGAATAGGCTGCTAAACGGCGGTGACACACACTGAATGGAATATGTGACTTTAATATTTGAGTTTGAAAACTTAACAGTATTTCTTCCTATTCTGCAACTGTGCAGAGTACACAGAATAGGCTGCTAAACGGCGGTGACACACACTGAATGGAATATGTGACTTTAATATTTGAGTTTGAAAACTTAACAGTATTTCTTCCTATTCTGCAACTGTGCAGAGTACACAGAATAGGCTGCTAAACGGCGGTGACACACACTGAATGGAATATGTGACTTTAATATTTGAGTTTGAAAACTTAACAGTATTTCTTCCTATTCTGCAACTCTGCACAGTACACAGAATGTGCTGCTAAACTGCGGCGAAGCACACTGAATGGAATATGTGACTTTAATATTTGAGTTTGAAAACTTAACAGTATTTCTTTCTATTCTGCAACTGTGCAGAGTACACAGAATAGGCTGCTAAACGGCGGTGACACACACTGAATGGAATATGTGACTTTAATATTTGAGTTTGAAAACTTAACAGTATTTCTTCCTATTCTGCAACTGTGCAGAGTACACAGAATAGGCTGCTAAACGGCGGTGACACACACTGAATGGAATATGTGACTTAAATATTTGAGTTTGAAAACTTAACAGTATTTCTTCCTATTCTGCAACTGTGCAGAGTACACAGAATAGGCTGCTAAACGGCGGTGACACACACTGAATGGAATATGTGACTTTAATATTTGAGTTTGAAAACTTAACAGTATTTCTTCCTATTCTGCAACTGTGCAGAGTACACAGAATAGGCTGCTAAACGGCGGTGACACACACTGAATGGAATATGGGACTTTAATATTTGAGTTTGAAAACTTAACAGTATTTCTTCCTATTCTGCAACTCTGCACAGTACACAGAATGTGCTGCTAAACTGCGGTGACACACACTGAATGGAATATGTGACTTTAATATTTGAGTTTGAAAACTTAACAGTATTTCTTCCTATTCTGCAACTGTGCAGAGTACACAGAATGTGCTGCTAAACTGCGGCGAAGCACACTGAATGGAATATGTGACTTTGATATTTTAGTTTGAAGACTTAACAGTATTTCTTCCTATTCTGAAACTGTGCACAGTACACAGAATGTGCTGCTAAACTGCGGCGAAGCAAACTGAATGGAATATGTGACTTTGATATTTTAGTTTGAAGACTTAACAGTATTTCTTCCTATTCTGCAACTCTGCACAGTACACAGAATGTGCTGCTAAACTGCGGCGAAGCACACTGAATGGAATATGTGACTTTGATATTTTAGTTTGAAGACTTAACAGTATTTCTTCCTATTCTGCAACTCTGCACAGTACACAGAATGTGCTGCTACACTGCGGCGACGCACACTGAATGGAATACGTGACTTTGATATTTTAGTTTGAAGACTTAACAGAATGTGCTCTAATCTGCAACTTTGCACACTAAACAGAATGTGCTCTAATCTGCAACTTTGCACAATAAACAGAATGTGCTCTAATCTGCAACTGTGCACACTAAACAGAATGTGCTCTAATCTGCAACTTTGCACACTAAACAGAATATATATTTCCCCCCCCCCCCCCCCACACACAAAATAACCTGCTGCCCCCACACACAGTAGTCCTAAAAAGGACTTTTGGTTCTTTTTTTTCACAATTTTGCTTGTTTTCCTCCCTACACTGCCTTTCCCTTCCTATCCTCAGCTCTCCCTGGCTCAGACTGAGCCGAACTCGATGGTCAGGTGCTATACAGCACCCGACCACGGGTTCTGGCCAGCCAATCAGTGTAATGCCAGCAGCCAACATGGCTGCTGGCATTACACCGATGTCAGAGCCTCCCTGCATGTTTATTGGCTGCGCAGCAGCCGCAAAACGTGCGGGGAGGAGACCCGAACATGGCGGGCGAGCACATGCGGTACTCGTACGAGTACCGCCATGTGCCGAGCAGAGCGATGCTCGAGCCGATCCGAGCATCGGCCGAGCATGCTCGCTCAACACTAATAGCCACTCTGTTAATGTTAGGATGTGGCAGTTAATCTCTACCCATTATACACTGTGTGGTGCACTGACCTCACATTCCAGTGTGGTGGGGGAGAATCGCAATCAGTGCAACAAGAGGCATCTGAGGAGATTCCATCCCACAGAATATGCTAAGATGGAAGTAGGGAGGGTTCATCATTACTATTAAACTGTCAGCAAGTTGTCATGTGTCCTTAGCAGGTCTGGACAAGGGGTACAGTGACAGCGGCAGTACTTGGTTTTGGGTGTCATGATGTTTGGATACAGTTGTGCCCCCAGAAGTTATTTACCTCACACACACTGTGCAAATTGCAGTTGCTGAGGAGACCCACTGATCCTGCTCTCAAGGGAAAATATATATTCTAATAACAACACACCCATGATGATTTTGGAGGAGGGGCAGGTGGAGAAGAATTAATGGCCAACTTGTTCTTTTCTCCACATATACTGGGGGCTACTTATTCTGCTGCTACTGCCTCAGACTCATCACTGGAGCCAGTGTCAAATGGAACCTTCATCATCCATCTTCCATGTTACTGCTATTGTTGATCTCATTCCTTTCCAGCTGCCTAATCATCCTGCTGCTTAAACAACTCATCAGCAGCAGTACGAACAGCAGTACTAACACCAGTTGCTACTCAGGACTCAGGAGGACATTTGACAGTGGCCACTGGCCAACATGACTTGCTGGCATTAGGCCAGTATGGCATTTTTATTTTTTTCTCATGAAAAAATAAATAAAAGATAAAAGCTAGTCGTACAAAAAATAAACATTTTTTTGGGTGGGGGTTTGTTTCTAACAAGCCTAAGCCCTACAAATCAATGTTTCCTTAGGGCTTGTGCCAAACAAGCTTAAGTCCTACAAATCAATGTTTCTTCAGGGCTTGGGCCTCTAATAAGTCTAAGTCCTACAAAGGCCTCTAACAACAAATCAAACAAATCATTCTCTACAAAATACTCTATCAAGTCATGTATCAGTCCACCCAAGTGGCAGCTTAAGTCAGGGGGTTCCTGTATCTGTCACTTTAAATGCAAATGTCTTATTTTATTTTATTGATTTATTTTTATAACTGTCCCCCCAATAGCAGTCAAGAACCCCCCCAAAAAAAATTCCCTGTTCAAATGATTAATTCATTCACCATCACAGGCACCCTCCTCAGACCCCTTTATACCATGTCTTATGGTTTTTATTTTATTTAGGATTTCTTTTTTATTAACTGCCCCCAATCCCAGCAAAAAAAAAACCAAAAATCATCCCCTGTTCAACTGATTCTTTCCCCACACCCCACCAACACAGGCACCTCATGCCCCTTTTATACTGTGCCTTTGGGAAATAAAATATTATTTGTAATGTGTTGTGTGTAACTTCTATGTTCACATTGATTTTAATGGGCGAAAAAAGCGGAAAATCGGCAATGTTTGGGGAAAATTTTTCGGCGATTTCAGTTTGAGGCGGAAAGTTTCTCCCATCCCTACCTGTAATAACAATGAGTGATGAACCCACATTTCATTAGACAAAAACGATATAATTCTCTGTATCGTGAAGTCGTTTTATTAAAATCGTTATTGGATTATTCGGGGATGAAAGAAAAATCTTTAATCCTTATTCACATTGGATCCAAGAAATCCACTCCTGAGACATAACTGGAAAAAGATGGCGTTTTATAGTAAAGGTAATCATGGGGTTAAATCCCATCTAAACCAATGGTAATATGGGGAATCTTGATTTCCACTCCTCCTCATTTCATCAGCCTTGCCTTCCTTTACTAGTAAAAAGGGACATAAACCTTTCTTGTGTTTATATAATGTCCACTTACAATATTAATACCACATGAGATGTCATGTACAATACTAATACCACATGAGACATAGAATACTAATACCACATGAGATGTACAATACTAATATCACATGAGACATACAATACTAATACCACATGAGACATACAATACTAATACCACATAAGATGTACAATACTAATACCACATGAGACAAACAATACTAATACCACATAAGATGTACAATACTAATACCACATGAGACATACAATACTAATACCACATGAGATGTACAATACTAATACCACGAGATGTCCATGTACAATACTAATACCACATGAGGTTTCCATGTACAATACTAACACCACATGAGATGTATAATACTAATACCACATGAGATGTCATGTACAATACTAATACCACATGAGGTGTACGTTTACAATACTAATACCACATGAGATGTACAATACTAATACCACATGAGATGTACAATACTAATACCACATGAGATGTTATGTACAATACTACTACCACATGAGGTGTACAATACTAATACCACATGAGGTGTACAATACTAATACCACATGAGGTGCACAATACTAATACCACATGAGATGTTATGTACAATACTACTACCACATGAGATGTACAATACTAATACCACATGAGATGTTATGTACAATACTACTACCACATGAGATGTACAATACTAATACCACATGAGATGTACAATACTAATACCACATGAGATGTCATGTACAATACTAATACCACATGAGATGTACAATACTAATACCACATGAGATGTACAAAACTAATACCACATGATATGTCATGTACAATACTAATACCACATGAGATGTAGAACACTAATACCACATGAGATGTACAATACTAATACCACATGAGGTGTACATGTACAATACTAATACCACATGAGATGTACAATACTAATACCACATGAGGTGTACAATACTAATACCACATGAGATGTACATGTACAATACTAATACCACATGAGATGTACAATACTACTACCACATGAGGTGTACAATACTAGTACCACATGAGGTGTACAATACTAATATCACATGAGATGTACAATGCTAATACCACATGAGATGTACAATGCAAATACCACATGAGATGTACAATACTAATACCACATGAGGTTTCCATGTACAATACTAATACCACATGAGATGTACAACACTAATACCACATGAGATGTACAATACTAATACCACATGAGATGTACAATACTAATACCACATGAGGTGCACAATACTAATACCACATGAGATGTACAATACTAATACCACATGAGATGTCATGTACAATACTAATACCACATGAGATGTACAATACTAATACCACATGAGGTGTAAAATACTAATACCACATGAGATGTACATGTACAATACTAATACCACATGAGATGTACAATACTACTACCACATGAGGTGTGCAATACTAGTACCACATGAGGTGTACAATACTAATATCACATGAGATGTACAATGCTAATACCACATGAGATGTACAATACTAATACCACATGAGGTTTCCATGTACAATACTAATACCACATGAGATGTACAACACTAATACCACATGAGATGTACAATGCTAATACCACATGAGATGTACAATACTAATACCACATGAGGTGTCCATGTACAATACTAATACCACATGAGATGTACAACACTAATACCACATGAGATGTACAATGCTAATACCACATGAGACGTACAGTACTAATACCACATGAGATGTACAATACTAATACCACATGAGATGTACAATACTAATACCACATGATGTGTACATGTACAATACTACTACCACATGAGGTGTACAATACTAATACCACATGAGATGTACAATACTAATACCACATGAGATGTCATGTACAATACTAATCCCACATGAGATGTATAATACTAATACCACATAAGACGTACAATACTAATACCACATGAGATGTCATGTATAATACTAATACCACATGAGATGTACAATACTAATACCACATGAGATGTCATGTACAATACTAATCCCACATGAGATGTACAATACTAATACCACATGAGATGTACAATACTAATACCACATGAGATGTCATGTATAATACTAATACCACATGAGATGTACAATACTAATACCACATGAGATGTCATGTACAATACTAATACCACATGAGATGTACAATACTAATACCACATGAGATGTACAATACTAATACCACGAGATGTACAATACTAATACCACATGAGATGTCATGTACAATACTAATACCACATGAGATGTATAATACTAATACTACATGAGATGTCATGTACAATACTAATATCACATGAGATGTACAATACTAATACCACATGAGATGTACAATACTAATACCACATGAGATGTACAATACTAATACCACATGAGGTGTACAATACTAATACCACATGAGGTGTACAATACTAATACCACATGAGATGTACAATACTAATACCACATGAGATGTCATGTACAATACTAATACCACATGAGATGTATAATACTAATACCACATGAGGTGTACAATACTAATACCACATGAGATGTACAATACTAATACCACATGAGATGTACAATACTAATACCACATGAGATGTCATGTACAATACTAATACCACATGAGATGTATAATACTAATACTACATGAGATGTCATGTACAATACTAATACCACATGAGATGTACAATACTAATACCACATGAGATGTCATGTACAATACTAATACCACATGAGGTGTATAATACTAATATCACATGAGATGTACAATACTAATACCACATGAGATGTACAATACTAATACCACATGAGATGTACAATACTAATACCACATGAGATGTCATGTACAATACTAATACCACATGAGATGTATAATACTAATACTACATGAGATGTCATGTACAATACTAATACCACATGAGATGTACAATACTAATACCACATGAAATGTACAATACTAATACCACATGAGATGTATAATACTAATACTACATGAGATGTCATGTACAATACTAATACCACATGAGATGTACAATACTAATACCACATGAGGTGTACAACACTAATACCACATGAGATGTACAATACTAATACCACATGATGTGTACATGTACAATACTAATACCACATGAGGTGTACAATACTAATACCACATGAGATGTACAATACTAATACCACATGATGTGTACAATACTAATACCACATGAGGTGTACAATACTAATACCACATGAGATGTACAATACTAATACCACATGAGATGTCATGTACAATACTAATCCCACATGAGATGTATAATACTAATACCACATGAGATGTCATGTACAATACTAATCCCACATGAGATGTATAATACTAATACCACATGAGATGTACAATACTAATACCACATGAGATGTACAATACTAATACCACATGAGATGTACAATACTAATACCACATGAGATGTCATGTACAATACTAATACCACATGAGATGTATAATACTAATACTACATGAGATGTCATGTACAATACTAATCCCACATGAGATGTATAATACTAATACCACATGAGGTGTACAATACTAATACCACATGAGATGTACAATACTAATACCACATGACATGTCATGTACAATACTAATCCCACATGAGATGTATAATACTAATACCACATGAGGTGTACAATACTAATACCACATGAGATGTCATGTACAATACTAATCCCACATGAGATGTATAATACTAATACCACATGAGGTGCACAATACTACTACCACATGAGGTGTACAATACTAATACCACATGAGATGTACAATACTAATACCACATGAGATGTCATGTACAATACTAATCCCACATGAGATGTACAATACTAATACCACATGAGATGTCATGTACAATACTAATACCACATGAGGTGTACAATGCTAATACCACATGAGATGTACAATAATAATACCACATGAGATGTCATGTACAATACTAATACCACATGAGATGTACAATACTAATACCACATGAGATGTCATGTATAATACTAATACCACATGAGATGTACAATACTAATCCCACATGAGATGTATAATACTAATACCACATGAGATGTACAATACTAATACCACATGAGGTGTACAACACTAATACCACATGAGATGTACAAAACTAATACCACATGATATGTCATGTACAATACTAATACCACATGAGATGTACAATACTAATACCACATGAGATGTACAATACTAATACCACATGAGATGTCATGTACAATACTAATACCACATGAGATGTACAATACTAATACCACATGAGATGTCATGTACAATAATAATACCACATGAGATGTACAATACTAATATCACATGAGATGTACAATACTAATACCACATGAGATGTCATGTACAATACTAATACCACATGAGATGTACAATACTAATACCACATGAGGTGTACAATACTAATACCACATGAGATGTACATGTACAATACTAATACCACATGAGATGTACAATACTAATACCACATGAGATGTCATGTACAATACTAATACCACATGAGATGTACAATACTAATACCACATGAGATGTCATGTACAATACTAATACCACATGAGATGTCATGTACAATACTAATACCACATGAGATGTACAATACTAATACCACATGAGATGTCATGTACAATACTAATACCACATGAGATGTACAATACTAATACCACATGAGATGTCATGTACAATAATAATACCACATGAGATGTATAATACTAATACTACATGAGATGTCATGTACAATACTAATATCACATGAGATGTACAATACTAATACCACATGAGATGTACAATACTACTACCACATGAGATGTCATGTACAATACTAATACCACATGAGATGTACAATACTAATACCACATGAGATGTACAATACTACTACCACATGAGATGTCATGTACAATACTAATACCACATGAGATGTATAATACTAATACCACATGAGATGTACAATACTAATACCACATGAGGTGTACAATACTAATACCACATGAGATGTCATGTATAATACTAATACCAAATGAGATGTACAATACTAATACCACATGATATGTCATGTACAATACTAATACCACATGAGATGTACAATACTAATACCACATGAGATGTACAATACTAATACCACATGAGATGTCATGTACAATACTAATACCACATGAGATGTATAATACTAATACCACATGAGATGTCATGTACAATAATAATACCACATGAGATGTATAATACTAATACTACATGAGATGTCATGTACAATACTAATATCACATGAGATGTACAATACTAATACCACATGAGATGTACAATACTACTACCACATGAGATGTCATGTACAATACTAATACCACATGAGATGTACAATACTAATACCACATGAGATGTCATGTACAATACTAATATCACATGAGATGTACAATACTAATATCACATGAGATGTACAATACTAATACCACATGAGATGTACAATACTACTACCACATGAGATGTCATGTACAATACTAATACCACATGAGGTGTACAATACTAATACCACATGAGATGTACAATACTACTACCACATGAGATGTCATGTACAATACTAATACCACATGAGATGTACAATACTAATACCACATGAGGTGTACAATACTAATACCACATGAGATGTCATGTATAATACTAATACCAAATGAGATGTACAATACTAATACCACATGAGATGTACAATACTACTACCACATGAGATGTCATGTACAATACTAATACCACATGAGATGTACAATACTAATACCACATGAGATGTCATGTATAATACTAATACCAAATGAGATGTACAATACTAATACCACATGAGATGTACAATACTACTACCACATGAGATGTCATGTACAATACTAATACCACATGAGATGTACAATACTAATACCACATGAGGTGTCATGTACAATACTAATACCACATGAGGTGTACAATACTAATACTACATGAGGTGTACAATACTAATACCACATGAGGTGTCATGTACAATACTAATACCACATGAGGTGTACAATACTAATACCACATGAGATGTACAATACTAATACCACATGAGATGTCATGTATAATACTAATACCAAATGAGATGTACAATACTAATACCACATGAGATGTACAATACTACTACCACATGAGATGTCATGTACAATACTAATATCACATGAGATGTCATGTACAATACTAATACCACATGAGGTGTACAATACTAATACTACATGAGGTGTACAATACTAATACCACATGAGGTGTCATGTACAATACTAATACCACATGAGGTGTACAATACTAATACCACATGAGATGTACAATACTAATACCACATGAGATGTCATGTACAATACTAATACCACATGAGGTGTACAATACTAATACCACATGAGCTGTCATGTACAATACTAATACCACATGAGGTGTACAATACTAATACCACATGAGATGTACAATACTAATACCACATGAGATGTACAATACTAATACCACATGAGATGTCATGTACAATACTAATACCACATGAGCTGTCATGTACAATACTAATACCACATGAGATGTACAATACTAATACCACATGAGATGTCATGTACAATACTAATACCACATGAGCTGTCATGTACAATACTAATACCACATGAGATGTACAATACTAATACCACATGAGATGTCATGTACAATACTAATACCAAATGAGGTATACAATACAAATATCACATGAGATGTACAATACTAGTACCACATGAGATGTACAATACTCATACCACATGAGGTGTACAATACAAATATCACATGAGATGTACAATACTAATACCACATGAGGTGTCCATGTACAATACTAATACCACATGAGGTGTACAAAACAAATATCACATGAGATGTACAATACTAATACCACATGAGGTGTCCATGTACAATACTAATACCACATGAGGTGTACAATACTAATACCACATGAGGTGTACAATACTAATACCACATGAGGTGTACAATACTAATACCACATGAGATGTACAATACTAATACCACATGAGGTGTACAACACTAATACCACATGAGATGTACAATACTAATACCACATGAGGTGTCCATGTTCAATACTAATACCACATGAGATGTACAATACAAATATCACATGAGATGTACAATACTAATACCACATGAGGTGTCCATGTACAATACTAATACCACATGAGATGTACAATACTAATACCACATGAGGTGTACAATACTAATACCACATGAGGTGTACAATACTAATACCACATGATAATACCACATGAGGTGTCCATGTACAATACTAAATCCACATGAGGTGTACAATACAAATATCACATGAGATGTACAATACTAATACCACATGAGGTGTCCATGTACAATACTAATACCACATGAGGTGTACAATACTAATACCACATGAGGTGTACAATACTAATACCACATGAGATGTACAATACTAATACCACATGAGGTGTACAATATTAATACCACATGAGGTGTACAATACTAATACCACATGAGGTGTACAATATTAATACCACATGAGGTGTACATGTACAATACTAATACCACATGAGATGCACAATACTAATACCACATGAGATGTCATGTACAATACTACTACCACATGAGGTGTACAATACTAATACCACATGAGGTGTACAATACTAATACCACATGAGATGTACAATACTAATACCACATGAGATGTCATGTACAATACTAATACCACATGAGATGTACAATACTACTACCACATGAGGTGTCATGTACAATACTAATACCACATGAGGTGTCATCCACAATACTAATACCACATGAGATGTACAATACTAAAACCACATGAGGTGTCATCCACAATACTAATACCACATGAGGTGTACAATACTAATACCACATGATATGTCATGTACAATACTAATACCACATGTGATGTCCATGTACAATACTAATACCGCATGAGGTGTACAATACTAATACCACATGAGATGTCATGTATAATACTAATACCACATGAGATGTCCATGTACAATACTAATACCACATGAGGTGTACAATACTAATACCACATGAGATGTACAATACTAATACCACATGAGATGTCATGTACAATACTAATACCACATGAGCTGTCATGTACAATACTAATACCACATGAGATGTACAATACTAATAACACATGAGATGTCATGTACAATACTACTACCACATGAGATGTACAATACTAATACCACATGAGGTGCACAATACTAATACCACATGAGATGTACAATACTAATACCATATGAGGTGCACAATACTAATAGCACATGAGATGTACAATACTAATACCACATGAGATGTCATGTACAATACTAATACCACATGAGATGTCATGTACAATACTACTACCACATGAGATGTACAATACTAATACCACATGAGGTGCACAATACTAATACCACATGAAATGTACAATACTAATACCACATGAGGTGTACAATACTAATACCACATGAGCTGTCATGTACAATACTAATACCACATGAGATGTACAATACTAATACCGCATGAGATGTCATGTACAATACTACTACCACATGAGATATACAATACTAATACCACATAAGATGTACAATACTAATACCATATGAGATGTACAATACTAATACCACATGAGGTGTAAAATACTAATATCACATGAGATGTACAATACTAATACCACATGAGGTGTACAATACTAATACCACATGAGATCTACATGTACAATACAAATACCACATGAGGTGTACAATACTAATACCACATTAGATGTCATGTACAATACTACTACCACATGAGGTGTACAATACTAATACCACATGAGATGTCATGTACAATACTAATACCACATGAGGTGTCATGTACAATACTAATACCACATGAGATGTACAATACTAATACCACATGAGATGTCATGTACAATACTAACACCACATGAGATGTATAATACTAATACCACTTGAGATGTCATGTACAATACTAATACCACATGAGATGTACAATACTAATACCACTTGAGATGTACAATACTAATACCACATGAGATGTCATGTACAATACTAATACCACATGAGCTGTCATGTACAATACTAATACCACATGAGATGTACAATACTAATACCACATGAGATGTCATGTACAATACTAATACCACATGAGATGTACAATACTAATACCACATGAGATGTCATTTACAATACTAATACCACATGAGATGTACAATACTAATACCACATGAGGTGTACAATACTAATACCACATGAGATGCACAATACTAATACCACATGAGATGTCATGTACAATACTAATACCACATGAAATGTACAATACTAATACCACATGAGATGTCATGTACAATACTAATACCACATGAGATGTACAATACTAATAACACATGAGATGTCATGTACAATACTACTACCACATGAGATGTACAATACTAATACCACATGAGGTGCACAATACTAATACCACATGAGATGTACAATACTAATACCACATGAGGTGCACAATACTAATAGCACATGAGATGTGCAATACTAATACCACATGAGATGTCATGTACAATACTAATACCACATGAGATGTCATGTACAATACTAATACCACATGAGATGTCATGTACAATACTACTACCACATGAGGTGCACAATACTAATACCACATGAGGTGCACAATACTAATACCACATGAAATGTACAATACTAATACCACATGAGCTGTCATGTACAATACTAATACCACATGAGATGTACAATACTAATACCGCATGAGATGTCATGTACAATACTACTACCACATGAGATATACAATACTAATACCACATAAGATGTACAATACTAATACCATATGAGATGTACAATACTAATACCACATGAGGTGTAAAATACTAATATCACATGAGATGTACAATACTAATACCACATGAGGTGTACAATACTAATACCACATGAGATCTACATGTACAATACAAATACCACATGAGGTGTGCAATACTAATACCACATTAGATGTCATGTACAATACTACTACCACATGAGGTGTACAATACTAATACCACATGAGATGTCATGTACAATACTAATACCACATGAGGTGTCATGTACAATACTAATACCACATGAGATGTACAATACTAATACCACATGAGATGTCATGTACAATACTAACACCACATGAGATGTATAATACTAATACCACTTGAGATGTCATGTACAATACTAATACCACATGAGATGTACAATACTAATACCACATGAGATGTACAATACTAATACCACATGAGATGTCATGTACAATACTAATACCACATGAGCTGTCATGTACAATACTAATACCACATGAGATGTACAATACTAATACCACATGAGATGTCATGTACAATACTAATACCACATGAGATGTACAATACTAATACCACATGAGATGTACAATACTAATACCACATGAGGTGTACAATACTAATACCACATGAGATGCACAATACTAATACCACATGAGATGTCATGTACAATACTAATACCACATGAGATGTACAATACTAATACCACATGAGATGTCATTTACAATACTAATACCACATGAGATGTACAATACTAATACCACATGAGGTGTACAATACTAATACCACATGATATGTCATGTACAATACTAATACCACATGAGATGTCCATGTACAATACTAATACCACATGAGGTGTACAATACTAATACCACATGAGATGTCATGTATAATATTAATTCCACATGAGATGTCCATGTACAATACTAATACCACATGAGGTGTACAATACTAATACCACATGAGGTGTACAATACTAATACCACATGAGATGTACAATACTAATACCACTTGAGATGTCATGTACAATACTAATACCACATGAGGTGTACAATACTAATACCACATGAGATGTACAATACTAATACCACATGAGATGTCATGTACAATACTAATACCACATGAGCTGTCATGTACAATACTAATACCACATGAGATGTACAATACTAATACCACATGAGATGTACAATACTAATACCACATGAGATGTACAATACTAATACCACATGAGATGTCATGTATAATACTAATACCACATGAGATGTACAATACTAATACCACATGAGGTGTACAATACTAATATCACATGAGATGTACAATACTAATACCACATGAGATGTCATGTATAATACTAATACCAAATGAGATGTACAATACTAATACCACATGAGGTGTACAATACTAATACCACATGAGATGTACAATACTAATATCACATGAGATGTCATGTATAATACTAATACCACATGAGATGTACAATACTAATACCACATGAGATGTCATGTACAATACTAATACCAAATGAGGTATACAATACAAATATCACATGAGATGTACAATACTAGTACCACATGAGATGTACAATACTCATACCACATGAGGTGTACAATACAAATATCACATGAGATGTACAATACTAATACCACATGAGGTGTCCATGTACAATACTAATACCACATGAGGTGTACAAAACAAATATCACATGAGATGTACAATACTAATACCACATGAGGTGTCCATGTACAATACTAATACCACATGAGGTGTACAATACTAATACCACATGAGGTGTACAATACTAATATCACATGAGGTGTACAATACTAATACCACATGAGGTGTACAATACTAATACCACATGAGGTGTACAATACTAATACCACATGAGATGTACAATACTAATACCACATGAGGTGTACAACACTAATACCACATGAGATGTACAATACTAATACCACATGAGATGTACAATACAAATATCACATGAGATGTACAATACTAATACCACATGAGGTGTCCATGTACAATACTAATACCACATGAGATGTACAATACTAATACCACATGAGGTGTACAATACTAATACCACATGATAATACCACATGAGGTGTCCATGTACAATACTAATACCACATGAGGTGTACAATACAAATATCACATGAGATGTACAATACTAATACCACATGAGGTGTCCATGTACAATACTAATACCACATGAGGTGTACAATACTAATACCACATGATGTGTACAATACTAATACCACATGAGATGTACAATACTAATACCACATGAGGTGTACAATATTAATACCACATGAGGTGTACAATACTAATACCACATGAGGTGTACAATATTAATACCACATGAGGTGTACATGTACAATACTAATACCACATGAGATGCACAATACTAATACCACATGAGATGTCATGTACAATACTACTACCACATGAGGTGTACAATACTAATACCACATGAGGTGTACAATACTAATACCACATGAGATGTACAATACTAATACCACATGAGATGTCATGTACAATACTAATACCACATGAGATGTACAATACTACTACCACATGAGGTGTCATGTACAATACTAATACCACATGAGGTGTCATCCACAATACTAATACCACATGAGATGTACAATACTAAAACCACATGAGGTGTCATCCACAATACTAATACCACATGAGGTGTACAATACTAATACCACATGATATGTCATGTACAATACTAATACCACATGAGATGTCCATGTACAATACTAATACCGCATGAGGTGTACAATACTAATACCACATGAGATGTCATGTATAATACTAATACCACATGAGATGTCCATGTACAATACTAATACCACATGAGGTGTACAATACTAATACCACATGAGATGTACAATACTAATACCACATGAGATGTCATGTACAATACTAATACCACATGAGCTGTCATGTACAATACTAATACCACATGAGATGTACAATACTAATAACACATGAGATGTCATGTACAATACTACTACCACATGAGATGTACAATACTAATACCACATGAGGTGCACAATACTAATACCACATGAGATGTACAATACTAATACCACATGAGGTGCACAATACTAATAGCACATGAGATGTACAATACTAATACCACATGAGATGTCATGTACAATACTAATACCACATGAGATGTCATGTACAATACTACTACCACATGAGATGTACAATACTAATACCACATGAGGTGCACAATACTAATACCACATGAAATGTACAATACTAATACCACATGAGGTGTACAATACTAATACCACATGAGCTGTCATGTACAATACTAATACCACATGAGATGTACAATACTAATACCGCATGAGATGTCATGTACAATACTACTACCACATGAGATATACAATACTAATACCACATAAGATGTACAATACTAATACCATATGAGATGTACAATACTAATACCACATGAGGTGTAAAATACTAATATCACATGAGATGTACAATACTAATACCACATGAGGTGTACAATACTAATACCACATGAGATCTACATGTACAATACAAATACCACATGAGGTGTACAATACTAATACCACATTAGATGTCATGTACAATACTACTACCACATGAGGTGTACAATACTAATACCACATGAGATGTCATGTACAATACTAATACCACATGAGGTGTCATGTACAATACTAATACCACATGAGATGTACAATACTAATACCACATGAGATGTCATGTACAATACTAACACCACATGAGCAGAGATGGATTAAGGCTCCATAGGGCCCTAGGCAAGGTAGCATTTTGGGGCCCCACATCTTTTGATCTGGTGCTTCTGACACAGAGTGCTATTAGCAGGTACTGGTTTTTTTTTTGCCTATAACGGGATTGGGAGCAACAGGATGGTGCTGGTGTCTTTCAACTAAAAGGGCATCTGACACAATATGTTTGTGGCAGCAACAGCAGGGTCTTTGTGATTCATCTCTTGCAACCAGGGCCCCTCATATTGCCCTGGGCCCTAGGCAGTAGCCTAGGTTGTCCTAATGGATGATCCGGCTCTGCACATGAGATGTATAATACTAATACCACTTGAGATGTCATGTACAATACTAATACCACATGAGATGTACAATACTAATACCACATGAGATGTACAATACTAATACCACATGAGATGTCATGTACAATACTAATACCACATGAGCTGTCATGTACAATACTAATACCACATGAGATGTACAATACTAATACCACATGAGATGTCATGTACAATACTAATACCACATGAGATGTACAATACTAATACCACATGAGATGTCATTTACAATACTAATACCACATGAGATGTACAATACTAATACCACATGAGGTGTACAATACTAATACCACATGAGATGCACAATACTAATACCACATGAGATGTCATGTACAATACTAATACCACATGAAATGTACAATACTAATACCACATGAGATGTCATGTACAATACTAATACCACATGAGATGTACAATACTAATAACACATGAGATGTCATGTACAATACTACTACCACATGAGATGTACAATACTAATACCACATGAGGTGCACAATACTAATACCACATGAGATGTACAATACTAATACCACATGAGGTGCACAATACTAATAGCACATGAGATGTGCAATACCAATACCACATGAGATGTCATGTACAATACTAATACCACATGAGATGTCATGTACAATACTAATACCACATGAGATGTCATGTACAATACTACTACCACATGAGGTGCACAATACTAATACCACATGAGGTGCACAATACTAATACCACATGAAATGTACAATACTAATACCACATGAGCTGTCATGTACAATACTAATACCACATGAGATGTACAATACTAATACCGCATGAGATGTCATGTACAATACTACTACCACATGAGATATACAATACTAATACCACATAAGATGTACAATACTAATACCATATGAGATGTACAATACTAATACCACATGAGGTGTAAAATACTAATATCACATGAGATGTACAATACTAATACCACATGAGGTGTACAATACTAATACCACATGAGATCTACATGTACAATACAAATACCACATGAGGTGTGCAATACTAATACCACATTAGATGTCATGTACAATACTACTACCACATGAGGTGTACAATACTAATACCACATGAGATGTCATGTACAATACTAATACCACATGAGGTGTCATGTACAATACTAATACCACATGAGATGTACAATACTAATACCACATGAGATGTCATGTACAATACTAACACCACATGAGATGTATAATACTAATACCACTTGAGATGTCATGTACAATACTAATACCACATGAGATGTACAATACTAATACCACATGAGATGTACAATACTAATACCACATGAGATGTCATGTACAATACTAATACCACATGAGCTGTCATGTACAATACTAATACCACATGAGATGTACAATACTAATACCACATGAGATGTCATGTACAATACTAATACCACATGAGATGTACAATACTAATACCACATGAGATGTACAATACTAATACCACATGAGGTGTACAATACTAATACCACATGAGATGCACAATACTAATACCACATGAGATGTCATGTACAATACTAATACCACATGAGATGTACAATACTAATACCACGTGAGATGTCATTTACAATACTAATACCACATGAGATGTACAATACTAATACCACATGAGGTGTACAATACTAATACCACATGATATGTCATGTACAATACTAATACCACATGAGATGTCCATGTACAATACTAATACCACATGAGGTGTACAATACTAATACCACATGAGATGTCATGTATAATATTAATTCCACATGAGATGTCCATGTACAATACTAATACCACATGAGGTGTACAATACTAATACCACATGAGATGTACAATACTAATACCACATGAGATGTCATGTACAATACTAATACCACATGAGCTGTCATGTACAATACTAATACCACATGAGATGTACAATACTAATACCACATGAGATGTACAATACTAATACCACATGAGATGTACAATACTAATACCACATGAGATGTCATGTATAATACTAATACCACATGAGATGTACAATACTAATACCACATGAGGTGTACAATACTAATATCACATGAGATGTACAATACTAATACCACATGAGATGTCATGTATAATACTAATACCAAATGAGATGTACAATACTAATACCACATGAGGTGTACAATACTAATACCACATGAGATGTACAATACTAATATCACATGAGATGTCATGTATAATACTAATACCACATGAGATGTACAATACTAATACCACATGAGATGTCATGTACAATACTAATACCAAATGAGGTATACAATACAAATATCACATGAGATGTACAATACTAGTACCACATGAGATGTACAATACTCATACCACATGAGGTGTACAATACAAATATCACATGAGATGTACAATACTAATACCACATGAGGTGTCCATGTACAATACTAATACCACATGAGGTGTACAAAACAAATATCACATGAGATGTACAATACTAATACCACATGAGGTGTCCATGTACAATACTAATACCACATGAGGTGTACAATACTAATACCACATGAGGTGTACAATACTAATACCACATGAGGTGTACAATACTAATACCACATGAGGTGTACAATACTAATACCACATGAGATGTACAATACTAATACCACATGAGGTGTACAACACTAATACCACATGAGATGTACAATACTAATACCACATGAGATGTCATGTACAATACTAATACCACATGAGATGTATAATACTAATACTACATGAGGTGTACAATACTAATACCACATGAGGTGTCCATGTACAATACTAATACCACATGAGATGTACAATACTAATACCACATGAGGTGTACAATACTAATACCACATGATAATACCACATGAGGTGTCCATGTACAATACTAATACCACATGAGGTGTACAATACAAATATCACATGAGATGTACAATACTAATACCACATGAGGTGTCCATGTACAATACTAATACCACATGAGGTGTACAATACTAATACCACATGATGTGTACAATACTAATACCACATGAGATGTACAATACTAATACCACATGAGGTGTACAATATTAATACCACATGAGGTGTACAATACTAATACCACATGAGGTGTACAATATTAATACCACATGAGGTGTACATGTACAATACTAATACCACATGAGATGCACAATACTAATACCACATGAGATGTCATGTACAATACTACTACCACATGAGGTGTACAATACTAATACCACATGAGGTGTACAATACTAATACCACATGAGATGTACAATACTAATACCACATGAGATGTCATGTACAATACTAATACCACATGAGATGTACAATACTACTACCACATGAGGTGTCATCCACAATACTAATTCCACATGAGATGTACAATACTAAAACCACATGAGGTGTCATCCACAATACTAATACCACATGAGGTGTACAATACTAATACCACATGATATGTCATGTACAATACTAATACCACATGAGATGTCCATGTACAATACTAATACCGCATGAGGTGTACAATACTAATACCACATGAGATGTCATGTATAATACTAATACCACATGAGATGTCCATGTACAATACTAATACCACATGAGGTGTACAATACTAATACCACATGAGATGTACAATACTAATACCACATGAGATGTCATGTACAATACTAATACCACATGAGCTGTCATGTACAATACTAATACCACATGAGATGTACAATACTAATAACACATGAGATGTCATGTACAATACTACTACCACATGAGATGTACAATACTAATACCACATAAGGTGCACAATACTAATACCACATGAGATGTACAATACTAATACCACATGAGGTGCACAATACTAATAGCACATGAGATGTACAATACTAATACCACATGAGGTGTACAATACTAATACCACATGAGCTGTCATGTACAATACTAATACCACATGAGATGTACAATACTAATACCGCATGAGATGTCATGTACAATACTACTACCACATGAGATATACAATACTAATACCACATAAGATGTACAATACTAATACCATATGAGATGTACAATACTAATACCACATGAGGTGTAAAATACTAATATCACATGAGATGTACAATACTAATACCACATGAGGTGTACAATACTAATACCACATGAGATCTACATGTACAATACAAATACCACATGAGGTGTACAATACTAATACCACATTAGATGTCATGTACAATACTACTACCACATGAGGTGTACAATACTAATACCACATGAGATGTCATGTACAATACTAATACCACATGAGGTGTCATGTACAATACTAATACCACATGAGATGTACAATACTAATACCACATGAGATGTCATGTACAATACTAACACCACATGAGATGTATAATACTAATACCACTTGAGATGTCATGTACAATACTAATACCACATGAGATGTACAATACTAATACCACATGAGATGTCATGTACAATACTAATACCACATGAGCTGTCATGTACAATACTAATACCACATGAGATGTACAATACTAATACCACATGAGATGTCATGTACAATACTAATACCACATGAGATGTACAATACTAATACCACATGAGATGTCATTTACAATACTAATACCACATGAGATGTACAATACTAATACCACATGAGGTGTACAATACTAATACCACATGAGATGCACAATACTAATACCACATGAGATGTCATGTACAATACTAATACCACATGAGGTGTACAATACTAATACCACATGAGATGTCATGTACAATACTAATACCACATGAGATGTACAATACTAATACCGCATGAGATGTCATGTACAATACTACTACCACATGAGATATACAATACTAATACCACATAAGATGTACAATACTAATACCATATGAGATGTACAATACTAATACCACATGAGGTGTAAAATACTAATATCACATGAGATGTACAATACTAATACCACATGAGGTGTACAATACTAATACCACATGAGATCTACATGTACAATACAAATACCACATGAGGTGTACAATACTAATACCACATTAGATGTCATGTACAATACTACTACCACATGAGGTGTACAATACTAATACCACATGAGATGTCATGTACAATACTAATACCACATGAGGTGTCATGTACAATACTAATACCACATGAGATGTACAATACTAATACCACATGAGATGTCATGTACAATACTAACACCACATGAGATGTATAATACTAATACCACTTGAGATGTCATGTACAATACTAATACCACATGAGATGTACAATACTAATACCACATGAGATGTCATGTACAATACTAATACCACATGAGCTGTCATGTACAATACTAATACCACATGAGATGTACAATACTAATACCACATGAGATGTCATGTACAATACTAATACCACATGAGATGTACAATACTAATACCACATGAGATGTCATTTACAATACTAATACCACATGAGATGTACAATACTAATACCACATGAGGTGTACAATACTAATACCACATGAGATGCACAATACTAATACCACATGAGATGTCATGTACAATACTAATACCACATGAAATGTACAATACTAATACCACATGAGATGTCATGTACAATACTAATACCACATGAGATGTACAATACTAATAACACATGAGATGTCATGTACAATACTACTACCACATGAGATGTACAATACTAATACCACATGAGGTGCACAATACTAATACCACATGAGATGTACAATACTAATACCACATGAGGTGCACAATACTAATAGCACATGAGATGTGCAATACTAATACCACATGAGATGTCATGTACAATACTAATACCACATGAGATGTCATGTACAATACTAATACCACATGAGATGTCATGTACAATACTACTACCACATGAGGTGCACAATACTAATACCACATGAGGTGCACAATACTAATACCACATGAAATGTACAATACTAATACCACATGAGCTGTCATGTACAATACTAATACCACATGAGATGTACAATACTAATACCGCATGAGATGTCATGTACAATACTACTACCACATGAGATATACAATACTAATACCACATAAGATGTACAATACTAATACCATATGAGATGTACAATACTAATACCACATGAGGTGTAAAATACTAATATCACATGAGATGTACAATACTAATACCACATGAGGTGTACAATACTAATACCACATGAGATCTACATGTACAATACAAATACCACATGAGGTGTGCAATACTAATACCACATTAGATGTCATGTACAATACTACTACCACATGAGGTGTACAATACTAATACCACATGAGATGTCATGTACAATACTAATACCACATGAGGTGTCATGTACAATACTAATACCACATGAGATGTACAATACTAATACCACATGAGATGTCATGTACAATACTAACACCACATGAGATGTATAATACTAATACCACTTGAGATGTCATGTACAATACTAATACCACATGAGATGTACAATACTAATACCACATGAGATGTACAATACTAATACCACTTGAGATGTCATGTACAATACTAATACCACATGAGCTGTCATGTACAATACTAATACCACATGAGATGTACAATACTAATACCACATGAGATGTCATGTACAATACTAATACCACATGAGATGTACAAAACTAATACCACATGAGATGTCATTTACAATACTAATACCACATGAGATGTACAATACTAATACCACATGAGGTGTACAATACTAATACCACATGAGATGCACAATACTAATACCACATGAGATGTCATGTACAATACTAATACCACATGAGATGTACAATACTAATACCACATGAGATGTCATTTACAATACTAATACCACATGAGATGTACAATACTAATACCACATGAGATGTCATGTACAATACTAATATCACATGAGATGTACAATACTACTACCACATGAGGTGTCATGTACAATACTAATACCACATGAGGTGTCATCCACAATACTAATACCACATGAGATGTACAATACTAAAACCACATGAGGTGTCATCCACAATACTAATACCACATGAGGTGTACAATACTAATACCACATGATATGTCATGTACAATACTAATACCACATGAGATGTCCATGTACAATACTAATACCGCATGAGGTGTACAATACTAATACCACATGAGATGTCATGTATAATACTAATACCACATGAGATGTCCATGTACAATACTAATACCACATGAGGTGTACAATACTAATACCACATGAGATGTACAATACTAATACCACATGAGATGTCATGTACAATACTAATACCACATGAGCTGTCATGTACAATACTAATACCACATGAGATGTACAATACTAATAACACATGAGATGTCATGTACAATACTACTACCACATGAGATGTACAATACTAATACCACATGAGGTGCACAATACTAATACCACATGAGATGTACAATACTAATACCATATGAGGTGCACAATACTAATAGCACATGAGATGTACAATACTAATACCACATGAGATGTCATGTACAATACTAATACCACATGAGATGTCATGTACAATACTACTACCACATGAGATGTACAATACTAATACCACATGAGGTGCACAATACTAATACCACATGAAATGTACAATACTAATACCACATGAGGTGTACAATACTAATACCACATGAGCTGTCATGTACAATACTAATACCACATGAGATGTACAATACTAATACCGCATGAGATGTCATGTACAATACTACTACCACATGAGATATACAATACTAATACCACATAAGATGTACAATACTAATACCATATGAGATGTACAATACTAATACCACATGAGGTGTAAAATACTAATATCACATGAGATGTACAATACTAATACCACATGAGGTGTACAATACTAATACCACATGAGATCTACATGTACAATACAAATACCACATGAGGTGTACAATACTAATACCACATTAGATGTCATGTACAATACTACTACCACATGAGGTGTACAATACTAATACCACATGAGATGTCATGTACAATACTAATACCACATGAGGTGTCATGTACAATACTAATACCACATGAGATGTACAATACTAATACCACATGAGATGTCATGTACAATACTAACACCACATGAGATGTATAATACTAATACCACTTGAGATGTCATGTACAATACTAATACCACATGAGATGTACAATACTAATACCACTTGAGATGTACAATACTAATACCACATGAGATGTCATGTACAATACTAATACCACATGAGCTGTCATGTACAATACTAATACCACATGAGATGTACAATACTAATACCACATGAGATGTCATGTACAATACTAATACCACATGAGATGTACAATACTAATACCACATGAGATGTCATTTACAATACTAATACCACATGAGATGTACAATACTAATACCACATGAGGTGTACAATACTAATACCACATGAGATGCACAATACTAATACCACATGAGATGTCATGTACAATACTAATACCACATGAAATGTACAATACTAATACCACATGAGATGTACAATACTAATACCACATGAGATGTCATGTATAATACTAATACCACATGAGATGTACAATACTAATACCACATGAGATGTCATGTACAATACTAATACCACATGAGATGTACAATACTAATACCACATGAGATGTACAATACTAATACCACGAGATGTACAATACTAATACCACATGAGATGTCATGTACAATACTAATACCACATGAGATGTATAATACTAATACCACATGAGATGTCATGTACAACACTAATACCACATGAGATGTACAATACTAATACCACGAGATGTACAATACTAATACTACATGAGATGTCATGTACAATACTAATATCACATGAGATGTACAATACTAATACCACATGAGATGTACAATACTAATACCACATGAGATGTATAATACTAATACCACATGAGGTGTACAATACTAATACCACATGAGATGTACAATACTAATACCACATGAGATGTCATGTACAATACTACTACCACATGAGATGTACAATACTTATACCACATAAGATGTACAATACTAATACCACATGAGATGTACAATACTAATACCACATGAGGTATAAAATACTAATATCACATGAGATGTACAATACTAATACCACATGAGGTGTACAATACTAATACCACATGAGATCTACATGTACAATACAAATACCACATGAGGTGTACAATACTAATACCACATGAGATGTCATGTACAATACTACTACCACATGAGATGTACAATACTAATACCACATGAGATGTCATGTACAATACTAATACCACATGAGCTGTCATGTACAATACTAATACCACATGAGATGTACAATACTAATACCACATGAGATGTTATGTACAATACTAATACCACATGAGATGTACAATACTAATACCACATGCGATGTCATGTACAATACTAATACCACATGAGATGTACAATACTAATACCACATGAGATGTACAATACTAATACCACATGAGATGTACAATACTAATACCACATGAGGTGTACAATGCTAATACCACATGAGATGTACAATACTAATACCACATGAGATGTCATGTACAATACTAATACCACATGAAATGTACAATACTAATACCACATGAGATGTCATGTACAATACTAATAACACATGAGATGTACAATACTAATATCACATGAGATGTCATGTACAATACTAATACCACATGAGACGTACAATACTAATACCACATGAGATGTCATGTACAATACTAATACCACATGAGGTGTACAATACTAATACCACATGAGGTTTCCATGTACAATACTAATACCACATGAGATGTCATGTACAATACTAATACCACATGAGACGTACAACACTAATACCACATGAGATGTCCATGTACAATACTAATACCACATGAGACGTACAACACTAATACCACATGAGGTGTCCATGTACAATACTAATACCACATGAGACGTACAACACTAATACCACATGAGGTGTCCATGTACAATACTAATACCACATGAGATGTACAACACTAATACCACATGAGATGTCATGTACAATACTAATACCACATGAGACGTACAACACTAATACCACATGAGGTGTCCATGTACAATACTAATACCACATGAGACGTACAACACTAATACCACATGAGGTGTCCATGTACAATACTAATACCACATGAGATGTACAATACTAATACCACATGAGATGTCATGTACAATACTAATACCACATGAGATGTACAATACTAATACCACATGAGATGTCATGTACAATAATAATACCACATGAGATGTACAATAATAATACCACATGAGGTGTACAATACTAATACCACATGAGATGTCATGTACAATACTAATACCACATGAGGTGTCCATGTACAATACTACTACCACATGAGACGTAGAATACTAATACCACATGAGATGTACAATACTAATACCACATGAGGTGTCCATGTACAATATTAATACCACATGAGCTGTCATGTACAATACTAATACCACATGAGATGTACAATACTAATACCACATGAGATGTACATGTACAATACTAATACCACATGAGATGTACAATACTAATACCACATGAGATGTCATGTACAATACTAATACCACATGAGATGTACAATACTAATACCACATGAGATGTACAATACTAATACCACATGAGATGTCATGTACAATACTAATACCACATGAAGTGTACAATACTAATACTACATGAGGTGTACAATACTAATACCACATGAGGTGTCCATGTACAATACTAATACCACATAAGATGTACAATACTAATACCACATGAGATGTACAATACTAATACCACATGAGGTGTCCATGTACAATACTAATACCACATGAGGTGTACAATACTAATACCACATGAGGTGTCATCCACAATACTAATACCACATGAGATGTACATGGATGGAGATGGATTCCTGGATTAAATAGCAAGGAGTGAGAGAGCTCTGTAAGTTGATCAGTGACCTGTGCCCTGAAAGACTGAGTTTGGATACCTGCTGCAAAAATACAATAAGTATGTGGGGTTAGTGGTGAAGAGGGAGGAGTTGTAGATGAGGAGCGACAGGTAGGCAGCTGGGTAACCGTAAGGAGGGGAGGTAGTGGGCAGAGGAAGAGGAAGGCCAGTTCTGAGTTGACTCAGTCCAACAGATTTGCAAGATTGTGTGAAGATGTTGATGAGAATTGCTCAGAATTGGCAACACTGGAGAGGGCTGATTCCTCTAGCAGCCAGGGGAACAGTCCTCCTTCCAGGCTAGATGGGATGCAGAGCAGGCAGAAACCAAGGCAGGTGGTGGTAATTGGGGGCTCTATTATTAGGAGGGTAGATGGGGTAATCTGCTGCCAGGAACGTGAATGCCGAACAGTATGCTGTCTCCTGGGAGCTCGGGTTCGGCATGTTGAGGACATGGCTGACAGATTATTGGGAGGGGCTGGAAGTGATCCAGCTGTCTTGGTACATATTGGAACCAATGACAAAATAGGAGGAAGATGGAGGTCCCTAAAGAATGATTTCAGGGATTTAGGGTGCAAGCTTAAGGCAAGGACCTCTAAGGTAGTATTTTCTGAAATACTACCTGTGCCATGCGCCAGTGCAGGTAGACAGAGGGAGCTCAGGGAGCTTAATGCATGGCTCAAGCAATGGTGTAGGAAGGAGGGTTTTGGGTTTTTAGAACACTGGGCAGACTTTGCTCTTGGGTACAATCTATATGGAAGAGATGGATTGCACCTAAATGGTAGAGGAGCCTCTGTGTTAGGGGAGAGAATGCTAGGAAGCTTGGAGGAACTTTTAAACTAGGAAAGGGATGGGTGGGTATAGATAGCAAAAATGGGGTAGATAGAGCAGATAGGAACTGGGTCCAAGTAAATGACCAGGGGGGTGGAGAAAGGGTGGGGAGAAATTTAGTCAGTAGGGAGGAACTCCTAGTAAATGAAGGTGAAGAAAAAAGGCATGTAGGGATTAATATATGTAAAGACTTCAAAATCAATTGTATGCTAGCAAATGCAAGAAGTATGGTAGATAAAATAGGAGAACTAGAATTGCTGGCGGTTAATGAGCAATTGGACATAATTGGAATAACAGAAACATGGTGGAACGATGCACATGACTGGACTGTAAATATAGAGGGCTATTCCCTGTTTAGAAGAGACAGAATTAATAGAAAAGGGGGAGGTGTGTGCTTATATTTGAAAACAGAGCTAAATCCAGTTTTGCGAGGTGATATTAGTGAGGAAACTGGCCAAACTGTGGAGTCCTTGTGGGTAGAAATCGAGACTAAATGTGGTGTGAAAGGTAAAAAAAAGTTGTTGGTGGGCATATGCTACAAACCACCAAATATCGATGACAATGATAAGGCCCAACTGCTATTGCAAATGAGGAAAGCTGCCCAGTTTGGGCATACTATAATTATGGGAGATTTTAATTATCCAGATATCAACTGGAAAAATGAGACCTGTCAGAGTGCTAAGGGAGGCAGGTTTTTCAACACACTTCGTGAAAGATACATGTCACAAATGGTGGGAGCGCCGACAAGAAATAACAATGTATTGGACCTAGTGATCACTAATAACACAGAAATGGTATCTAATATTAAGGTAAGAGAACATTTGGGAAACAGTGATCACAACATGGTTACATTGGAGATCAGTCTGGAAAAGCAAAAATGTATAGGTTCAAAAAACTCTTAATTTTAAAAAAGCTAACTTCAAATTGTTATGGGCTTAAATGCAACACATAGACTGGGATATTTTATTTAAAGGCAAAAATACTGAGGAAAAATGGTCAGAATTCAAATTTAGGTTGGAGAAATGTACCCAACAGTATATACCAATGGGGAACAAGTGCAAAAGAAGTAAGTCACAGCCAATGTGGTTAACTGCACATGTAAAGAAGGAAATGGCAAGGAAAAAAAACGCATTCAAATGATTTAAGTCTGAAGGAACTGAACAATCTTTCTTAAAATACAGGGAGTGCAACAAAGATTGCAAAAAGGCAATTAGGGTAGCAAAAATAGATAATGAAACTCGAATTGCAAGGGAAAGCAAGACTAATCCAAAAAAGTTTTTTAAATATATAAATAGCAAAAAACTTAAGAGGGAGTGCATTGGACCATTCAAAAATGAGATGGGTGAGTTGGTTAGTGAGGATAAGGAAAAGGCTGATGTTTTAAACACTTTCTTTGCATCAGTATATACAAGGGAGCAAGGAATGGTAGAAGAGCCTCCTCTAGTAACAAATAAAACAATACAATTAATAGATATTGGGTTAACTCAAGGAGATGTCATGGGAAGACTGAACAAAATTAAGACCGACAAAGCACCGGGTCCTGATGGTATACATCCAAGGGTTCTTCAGGAACTCAGTGCAGTGTTAGCAAAACCCCTATATTTACTCTTTAAAGATTCTATTACCACAGGCTCAGTGCCACAGGATTGGCGAAGAGCTAACATAGTGCCTCTATTTAAGAAGGGAACTAAAACAGAACCTGGGAATTATAGACCAGTGAGTTTGACCTCTGTAGTGGGAAAACTATTAGAAGGCATAATAAGGGACTATATTCAGGATTACAACACAAAAAATAAGATCATTAGCACGAATCAACATGGTTTTATGAAGAATAGATCACACCAAACTAACCTTTTCAGCTTCTATGAGGAAGTAAGCAGCATCCTTGACAATGGCAAGGCAGTAGATGTAGTATATCTAGACTTTGCAAAGGCATTTGATACAGTACCACACAGAAGGCTGGTGTATAAAATAAGGAAATTGGGGCTAGGAGATAACCTTTGCAATTGGATACAAAACTGGCTGAAGGATAGGGAACAGTGTGTGGTTGTAAATGGAAAATTCTCCAGTATAGTTAAAGTGGTGAGTGGAGTACCTCAGGGTTCAGTATTGGGTCCGCTGCTTTTTAACATGTTATAAATGACCTGGAAATAGATATAGAAAGCAAAATATCAATATTTGCAGATGATACTAAATTATGCAAAGTCATTAATTCAGAACAGGATATTTTCTCTCTACAGAGGGACTTACATACAATGTCAGATTGGGCAAACATGTGGAATATGAAGTTTAATGTGGGGAAGTGTAAAGTCATGCATTTGGGAGGAAACAATCCCAAGGCTACTTATAAACTTAATGGAATAATTTTAGGTGACTCGTTGGTAGAAAAAGACCTGGGTATCCTTGTCAACTACAAACTTGGAAACAGTGACCAGTGTCAAACAGCAGTAGCAAAGGCAAACAAAGTCCTGTCTTGCATAAAAAGAGGTATTGAAGCAAGAGTGGATAACATTATTTTGCCATTATATAAATCATTGGTAAGACCTCACCTTGAGTATGCAGTGCAATTTTGGGCACCGGTTCTGAAAAAGGATATACTAGAACTAGAGAGGGTACAGCGGAGAGCAACAAAATTAATTAAGGGAATGGAGGACTTGACATACGAGGAACGACTAAACAAACTTGGTTTATTTAATCTAGAGAAAAGATGACTAAGAGTAGACCTTATCACATTGTACAAGTATATGAGAGGTCAATACAAGGATCTCTGCGGTGAGCTATTTATTCCAAGGCCTGATCAGGTGACCAGGGGACACCCCTTGAGATTAGAGGTAAGGAGGTTTAAACTTTAGCAGAGGAAGGGTTTTTTTACGGTAAGGTCTGTCAAATTGTGGAATTCATTGCCCAGGGAGGTAGTTATGGCAGATACAATGGATACGTTTAAGAGAAGATTAGATACATTTCTTTCAAAAGGGAACATATAGAGTTATACTGTTTATCAGTAGGCTGATCAGGAAGTTCTGATAAAGACTAATTTAATTGGTAGCAGGAAAGCTATAAAATTCTCAGTTACTGAGGTATGAAGCGAAGGTTGAACTTGATGGACTTGTGTCTTTTTTCAACCTAATTTGCTATGTTACTATGTTACTATGTTACTAATACCACATGAGATGTACAATACTACTACCACATGAGGTGTCATGTACAATACTAATACCACATGAGATCTCCATGTACAATACTAATATCACATGAGATGTACAATACTAATACCACATGAGATGTACAATACTAATACCACATGAGATGTCATATACAATACTACTACCACATGAGGTGTACAATACTAATACCACATGAGCTGTCATGTACAATACTAATACCACATGAGATGTACAATACTAATACCACATGAGATGTACAATACTAATACCACATGAGGTGTACAATACTAATATCACATGAGATGTACAATACTAATACCACATGAGGTGTACATGTACAATACAAATACCACATGAGGTATACAATACTAATACCACATGAGGTGTACAATACTAATATCACATGAGACGTATAATACTAATACCACATGAGGTATACAATACTAATAACACATGAGATGTACAATACTAATACCACATGAGATGTCATGTACAATACTAATACCACATGAGATGTACAATACTAATACCACATGAGATGTCATGTACAATACTAATATCACATGAGACGTATAATACTAATACCACATGAGGTATACAATACTAATACCACATGAGATGTACAATACTAATACCACATGAGGTGTACAATACTAATATCACATGAGACGTATAATACTAATACCACATGAGGTATACAATACTAATAACACATGAGATATACAATACTAATACCACATGAGGTGTCCATGTACAATACTAATACCACATGAGGTGTACAATACTAATACCACATGAGGTGTCCATGTACAATACTAATACCACATGAGGTGTACAATACTAATCCCACATGAGACGTACAATACTAATACCACATGAGGTGTGCAATACTACTACCACATGAGATGTACATGTACAATACTAATACCACATGAGGTGTACAATACTAATACCACATGAGGTGTACATGTACAATACTAATACCACATGAGGTGTACAATACTAATACCACATGAGGTGTACAACACTAATACCACATGAGGTGTACAATACTAATACCACATGAGATGTACAATACTAATACCACATGAGGTGTACAATACTAATACCACATGAGATGTACAATACTAATACCACATGAGGTGTACAATACTAATACCACATGAGATGTCATGTACAATACTAATACCACATGAGATGTACAATATAAATACCACATGAGATGTCATGTACAATACTAATACCACATGAGATGTCATCCACAATACTAATACCATAAGAGCTGTCATGTACAATACTAATACCACATGAGATGTACAATACTAATACCACATGAGGTGTACAATACTAATACCACATGAGATGTCATGTACAGTGTTGAGCGAGCATGCTCGGCCGATGCTCGGATCGGCTCGAGCATCGCTCTGCTCGGCACATGGCGGTACTCGTACGTATGTTCGGGTGGCAGGGATCTGTGCCGGAGGAGGCACAGATCTTGCAGACGCTCCGCTGGACCACCAGGGACTGGAGGTAGGGGGCATTGCGGAGATGAAGGGGGCATTGCGGAGATGAAGTGGGACATTGCGGAGATGAAGGGGGACATTGCGGAGATGAAGGGGGACATTGTGGAAGGGGGACATTGCGGAGATGAAGGGGGCATTGCGGAGATGAAAGGGGACATTGCGGAGATGAAGGGGGACATTGTGGAAGGGGGACATTGTGGAAGAGGGGCATTGTGGAGATGAAGGGGGGCATTGACCAGGCACCCTCCCCTCATCAGAGCAGGGGGTGCCTGGTGTAATGCTCGAGTCCTCCCATTTAATGCAATGGGGTTCGGGTGCTCGGCCGAGCACTCGAGCCTCAGGGGGTGCTCGGTCAGAGCACCCGAACACCCGAGCATCGGGGTGCTCGCTCAACACTAGTCATGTACAATACTAATACCACATGATATGTACAATACTAATACCACATGAGGTGTACAATACTAATACCACATGAGGTGTACAATACTAATAACACATGAGATGTACAATACTAATACCACATGAGGTGTACATGTACAATACTAATACCACATGAGATGTACAATACTAATACCACATGAGGTGTACAATACTAATGCCACATGAGATGTACAATACTAATACCACATGAGGTGTATAATACTAATACCACATGAGATGTACAATACTAATACCACATGAGGTGTACAATACTAATACCACAAGAGATGTCATGTACAATACTAATATCACATGAGATGTACAATACTAATACCACATGAGATGTCATGTACAATACTAATATCACATGAGATGTACAATACTAATACCACATGAGATGTCATGTACAATACTACTACCACATGAGATGTACAATACTAATACCACATGAGATGTACAATACTAATACCACATGAGGTGTACAATACTAATACCACATGAGATGTCATGTACAATATTATATCACATGAGATGTACAATACTAATACCACATGAGATGTTCAATACTAATACCACATGAGATGTACAATACTAATACCACTTGAGGTGTCATGTACAATACTAATACCACATGAGATGTACAATACTAATACTACATGAGGTGTACAATACTAATACCACATGAGATGTCATGTACAATACTAATATCACATGAGATGTACAATACTAATATCACATGAGATGTACAATACTAATACCACATGAGATGTCATGTACAATACTAATATCACATGAGATGTACAATACTAATACCACATGAGATGTCATGTACAATACTAATACCACATGAGGTGTACAATACTAATATCACATGAGGTGTACAATACTAATACCACATGAGATGTACAATACTAATACCACATAAGATGTACAATACTAATACCACATGAGATGTACAATACTAATACCACATGAGATGTACATGTACAATACTAATACCACATGAGATGTACAATACAAATATCACATGAGGTGTACAATACTAATACCACATGAGGTGTACAATACTAATCCCACATGAGATGTCATGTACAATACTAATACCACATGAGATGTCCAATACTAATACCACATGAGGTGTACAATACTAATACCACACGAGGTGTATAATACTAATACCACATGAGATGTACAATACTAATACCACATGAGGTGTATAATACTAATACCACATGAGATGTACAATACTAATACCACATGAGGTGTACAATACTAATACCACAAGAGCTGTCATGTACAATACTAATACCACATGAGATGTACAATACTAATACCACATGAGATGTCATGTACAATACTAATACCACATGAGATGTACAATACTAATACCACATGAGATGTCATGTACAATACTAATACCACATGAGATGTACAATACTAATACCACATGAGATGTCATGTACAATACTAATATCACATGAGATGTACAATACTAATACTACATGAGGTGTACAATGCTAATACCACATGAGGTGTACAATACTAATACCACATGAGATGTACAATACTAATACCACATGAGATGTCATGTACAATACTAATATCACATGAGATGTACAATACTAATACTACATGAGGTGTACAATGCTAATACCACATGAGGTGTACAATGCTAATACCACATGATATGTACAATACTAATACCACATGAGATGTCATGTACAATACTAATATCACATGAGATGTCATGTACAAAACTAATACCACATGAGATGTACAATACTAATAACACATGAGGTGTACAGTACTAATACCACATGAGGTGTACAATACTATTATCACATGAGATGTCATGTACAAAACTAATACCACATGAGATGTACAATACTAATAACACATGAGGTGTACAATACTAATATCACATGAGATGTACAATACTAATACCGCATGAGATGTACAATACTAATACCACATGAGATGTACATGTACAATACTAATATCACATGAGATGTACAATACTAATACCACATGAGATGCTCAATACTAATACCACATGAGATGTACAATACTAATACCACTTGAGGTGTCATGTACAATACTAATACCACATGAGATGTACAATACTAATACCACATGAGGTGTACAATACTAATACCACATGAGATGTACAGTACTAATACCACATGAGGTGTACAATACTAAAACCACATGAGATGTACATGTACAATGCTAATACCACATGAGATGTACAATACTAATACCACAAGAGATGTACAATACAAATACCACATGAGGTGTACAATACTAATACCACATGAGATGTACATGTACAATACTAATATCACATGAAATGTACAATACTAATATCACATGAAATGTACAATACTAATACCACATGAGGTGAACAATGCAAATATCACATGAGGTGTACAATACTAATATCACATGAGATGTACATGTACAATACTAATATCACATGAGAAGTACAATACTAATACCACATGAGGTGTACAATACTAATATCACATGAGATGTACAATACTAATACCACATGAGATGTACAATACTAATACCACTTGAGGTGTCATGTACAATACTAATACCACATGAGATGTACAATACTAATACTACATGAGGTGTACAATACTAATACCACATGAGATGTCATGTACAATACTAATATCACATGAGATGTACAATACTAATATCACATGAGATGTACAATACTAATACCACATGAGATGTCATGTACAATACTAATATCACATGAGATGTACAATACTAATACCACATGAGATGTCATGTACAATACTAATACCACATGAGGTGTACAATACTAATATCACATGAGGTGTACAATACTAATACCACATGAGATGTACAATACTAATACCACATAAGATGTACAATACTAATACCACATGAGATGTACAATACTAATACCACATGAGATGTACATGTACAATACTAATACCACATGAGATGTACAATACAAATATCACATGAGGTGTACAATACTAATACCACATGAGGTGTACAATACTAATCCCACATGAGATGTCATGTACAATACTAATACCACATGAGATGTCCAATACTAATACCACATGAGGTGTACAATACTAATACCACACGAGGTGTATAATACTAATACCACATGAGATGTACAATACTAATACCACATGAGGTGTATAATACTAATTCCACATGAGATGTACAATACTAATACCACATGAGGTGTACAATACTAATACCACAAGAGCTGTCATGTACAATACTAATACCACATGAGATGTACAATACTAATACCACATGAGATGTCATGTACAATACTAATACCACATGAGATGTACAATACTAATACCACATGAGATGTCATGTACAATACTAATACCACATGAGATGTACAATACTAATACCACATGAGATGTCATGTACAATACTAATATCACATGAGATGTACAATACTAATACTACATGAGGTGTACAATGCTAATACCACATGAGGTGTACAATACTAATACCACATGAGATGTACAATACTAATACCACATGAGATGTCATGTACAATACTAATATCACATGAGATGTACAATACTAATACTACATGAGGTGTACAATGCTAATACCACATGAGGTGTACAATACCAATACCACATGAGATGTCATGTACAATACTAATACCACATGAGATGTACAATACTAATACCACATGAGGTATACAATACTAATACCACATGAGGTGTTATGTACAATACTAATACCACATGATATGTACAATACTAATACCACATGAGATGTCATGTACAATACTAATATCACATGAGATGTCATGTACAAAACTAATACCACATGAGATGTACAATACTAATAACACATGAGGTGTACAGTACTAATACCACATGAGGTGTACAATACTATTATCACATGAGATGTCATGTACAAAACTAATACCACATGAGATGTACAATACTAATAACACATGAGGTGTACAATACTAATATCACATGAGATGTACAATACTAATACCGCATGAGATGTACAATACTAATACCACATGAGATGTACATGTACAATACTAATATCACATGAGATGTACAATACTAATACCACATGAGATGCTCAATACTAATACCACATGAGATGTACAATACTAATACCACTTGAGGTGTCATGTACAATACTAATACCACATGAGATGTACAATACTAATACCACATGAGGTGTACAATACTAATACCACATGAGATGTACAGTACTAATACCACATGAGGTGTACAATACTAAAACCACATGAGATGTACATGTACAATGCTAATACCACATGAGATGTACAATACTAATACCACAAGAGATGTACAATACAAATACCACATGAGGTGTACAATACTAATACCACATGAGATGTACATGTACAATACTAATATCACATGAAATGTACAATACTAATATCACATGAAATGTACAATACTAATACCACATGAGGTGAACAATGCAAATATCACATGAGGTGTACAATACTAATATCACATGAGATGTACATGTACAATACTAATATCACATGAGAAGTACAATACTAATACCACATGAGGTGTACAATACTAATATCACATGAGATGTACAATACTAATACCACATGAGATGTACAATACTAATACCACTTGAGGTGTCATGTACAATACTAATACCACATGAGATGTACAATACTAATACTACATGAGGTGTACAATACTAATACCACATGAGATGTCATGTACAATACTAATATCACATGAGATGTACAATACTAATATCACATGAGATGTACAATACTAATACCACATGAGATGTCATGTACAATACTAATATCACATGAGATGTACAATACTAATACCACATGAGATGTCATGTACAATACTAATACCACATGAGGTGTACAATACTAATATCACATGAGGTGTACAATACTAATACCACATGAGATGTACAATACTAATACCACATAAGATGTACAATACTAATACCACATGAGATGTACAATACTAATACCACATGAGATGTACATGTACAATACTAATACCACATGAGATGTACAATACAAATATCACATGAGGTGTACAATACTAATACCACATGAGGTGTACAATACTAATCCCACATGAGATGTCATGTACAATACTAATACCACATGAGATGTACAATACTAATACCACATGAGGTGTACAATACTAATACCACACGAGGTGTATAATACTAATACCACATGAGATGTACAATACTAATACCACATGAGGTGTATAATACTAATACCACATGAGATGTACAATACTAATACCACATGAGATGTACAATACTAATACCACATGAGGTGTACAATACTAATACCACAAGAGCTGTCATGTACAATACTAATACCACATGAGATGTACAATACTAATACCACATGAGATGTCATGTACAATACTAATACCACATGAGATGTACAATACTAATACCACATGAGATGTCATGTACAATACTAATACCACATGAGATGTACAATACTAATACCACATGAGATGTCATGTACAATACTAATATCACATGAGATGTACAATACTAATACTACATGAGGTGTACAATGCTAATACCACATGAGGTGTACAATACTAATACCACATGAGATGTACAATACTAATACCACATGAGATGTCATGTACAATACTAATATCACATGAGATGTACAATACTAATACTACATGAGGTGTACAATGCTAATACCACATGAGGTGTACAATACCAATACCACATGAGATGTCATGTACAATACTAATACCACATGAGATGTACAATACTAATACCACATGAGGTATACAATACTAATACCACATGAGGTGTTATGTACAATACTAATACCACATGATATGTACAATACTAATACCACATGAGATGTCATGTACAATACTAATATCACATGAGATGTCATGTACAAAACTAATACCACATGACATGTACAATACTAATAACACATGAGGTGTACAGTACTAATACCACATGAGGTGTACAATACTAATATCACATTAGATGTCATGTACAAAACTAATACCACATGAGATGTACAATACTAATAACACATGAGGTGTACAATACTAATATCACATGAGATGTACAATACTAATACCGCATGAGATGTACAATACTAATACCACATGAGATGTACATGTACAATACTAATATCACATGAGATGTACAATACTAATACCACATGAGATGCTCAATACTAATACCACATGAGATGTACAATACTAATACCACATGAGATGTACAATACTAATACCACATGAGATGTACAATACTAATACCACATGAGATGTACAATACTAATACCACATGAGGTGTACAATACTAATACCACATGAGATGTACAATACTAATACCACATGAGATGTACAATACTAATACCACTTGAGGTGTCATGTACAATACTAATACCACATGAGATGTACAATACTAATACCACATGAGGTGTACAATACTAATACAACATGAGATGTACAGTACTAATACCACATGAGGTGTACAATACTAAAACCACATGAGATGTACATGTACAATGCTAATACCACATGAGATGTACAATACTAATACCACAAGAGATGTACAATACAAATACCACATGAGGTGTACAATACTAATACCACATGAGATGTACATGTACAATACTAATATCACATGAAATGTACAATACTAATACCACATGAGGTGTACAATACAAATATCACATGAGGTGTACAATACTAATATCACATGAGATGTACATGTACAATACTAATATCACATGAGAAGTACAATACTAATACCACATGAGGTGTACAATACCAATATCACATGAGATGTACAATACTAATACCACATGAGATGTACAATACTAATATCACATGAGATGTACAATACTAATACCACATGAGGAGTCCATGTACAATACTAATACCACATGAGGTGTACAATACTAATACCACATGAGGTGTCCATGTACAATACTAATACCACATGAGGTGTACAATACATATATCACATGAGGTGTACAATACTAATATCACATGAGATGTACATGTACAATACTAATACCACATGAGATGTACAATACTAATATCACATGAGATGTACAATACTAATACCACATGAGGTGTCCATGTACAATACTAATACCACAAGAGGTGTACAATACAAATATCACATGAGGTGTACAATACTAATACCACATGAGATATACAATACTAATACCACATGAGATGTACAATACTAATACCACATGAGATGTACATGTACAATACTAATACCACATGAGGTGTACAATACAAATATCACATGAGGTGTACAATACTAATATCACATGATATGTACAATACTAATACCACATGAGATGTCATGTACAATACTAATACCACATGAGATGTACAATACTAATACCACATGAGGTGTACAATACTAATACCACATGAGGTGTACAATACTAATATCACATGAGATGTACAATACTAATACCACATGAGATGTCATGTACAATACTAATACCACATGAGATGTACAATACTAATACCACATGAGATGTACAATACTAATACCACATGAGGTGTACAATACTAATACCACATGAGGTGTACAATACTAATATCACATGAGATGTACAATACTAATACCACATGAGATGTCATGTACAATACTAATACCACATGAAATGTCATGTACAATACTAATACCACATGAGATGTACAATACTAATACCACATGAGATGTACAATACTAATACCACATGAGGTGTACAATACTAATACCACATGAGGTGTACAATACTAATATCACATGAGATGTACAATACTAATACCACATGAGATGTCATGTACAATACTAATACCACATGAGATGTACAATATAAATACCACATGAGGTGTACAATACTAATACCACATAAGATGTACAATACTAATACCACATGGGGTGTCCATGTACAATACTAATACCACATGAGATGTAAGTGTACCCTCATTTCCATGTCCTACCATTCGGAAGGTACCGACGAGGTGTGCTTTCCTCCTGTTCCCTCATTTCCAAGTCTCTACTAATCTCCCCTGTTCTATACTAATGATCTACTGCTCTCCACCCTGTTCCCTCATTTCCAAATCCTATACTAATCTCCCCTGTAGTCTACTAATGATATACTGCTCTCCACCCTATTCACCTCACTTCCAAGCCCTCTACTAATCTCCCCTGTACTCTACTTATGATATACTGCTCTCCTCCCGTACCTTCATTTCCAAGCCCTCTACTAATCTCCCCTGTATTCTACAAATGATCTACTGCTCTCCACCCTGTTCCCTCATTTCCAAGCCCTCTACTAACCTCCCCTGTTCTATACTCATGATCTACTGCTCTCCTCCAGTACTCTCATTTCCAAGCCCTCTTCTAATCTCCCCTGTACTATTTTCATGATGTACGCCTCTCCACCCTGTTCCCTCACTTCCAAGCCCTCTACTAATCTCCCCTGTACTCTACTTATGATATGCTGGTCAACTCCCGTACCCTCATTTCCATGTCCTCTACTAATCTCCCCTGTAATCAATACTAATAACACAAGAGATGTACAATACAAATATCACATGAGGTGTCCATGTACAATACTAATATCACATGAGACGTACAATACTAATACCACACGAGGTGTACAATACAAATACCACATGAAATGTACAATACTAATACCACATGAGCTGTCATGTACAATACTAATACCACATGAGGTGTCCATGTACAATACTAATACCACATGAGGTGTAACTGTACCCTCATTTCCATGCCCTACCATTCGGCAGGTACCGGCGAGGTGTGCTTTCCTCCTGTACCCTCATTTCCAAGCCCTCTACTAATCTCCCCTGTACTATACTCATGATCTACTACTCTCCTCCATGTTCCCTTATTTCCAAGTCCTCTACTAATCTCCCCTGTACTATACTCATAATCTACTCCTTTCCACCCTGTTCCCTTATTTCCAAGTCCTCTACTAATCTCCCCTGTACTCTACTAATGATATACTGCTCTCCAACCCGTACCCTCATTTCCAAGTTCTCTACTAATCTCCCCTGTACTCTACTAATGATATACTGCTCTTCTCCCGTACCTTCATTTCCATGTCCTCTACTAATCTCCCCTGTACTCTACTAATGATATACTGCTCTCCACCCTGTTCCCTCATTTCCAAGTCCTCTACTAATCTCCCCTTTACTCTACTAATGATATACTGCTCTCCTCCATGTTCCCTCATTTCCAAGTTCTCTACTAATCTCCCCTGTACTCTACTAATGATATGCTGCTCAACTCCCATACCTTCATTTCCATGTCCTCTACTAATCTCCCATGTAATCTGTCGGACTATTTAATTGAAGGTATCCAAAGAGTTAAAATAAGAGAACCACTCAGGTTGGATATCTTCACTTAAATAAGCAAATGACAATATAAAATAATTTTAGGACTTTATACTTTATTATGTATTGGCACGCTACTTCACAGTAAAGAATTGATAACAATAATAATCAATCCCTTATATTTGTGCCAAAAAATATATATTTTGTTAAATACAATATACTATATAGATAACAAGTATCAGAAACAATTAAATATATGAGTGATTAGCAATTCATTAGATACATAGTAAACAAACCACAATTATTACCATGAGGATTACCAGCGGTGAAAGGGTTAAGCACACATAGGTATATTCAGAGGTATTAAATAACAATAATTGCTCTGAGTAGCATTGAAAAGGTTACTTGATCCTTACAATTAATATAATACAGTTGGCAGCAGTGTATATGAATACCGTCTGCCCCAGAAACTGTATAGACTATGCTAATTATGATGTAAGGTATATTGTGAGATGAATTAAATAATTCCTCTAACAATTCCTTGTATCATATATCAATAATAATAAAATTTAGGGAATAACTGGAATAGAATTCCAGATTTGAATCACTATAATTTAATTATATACTGATTTTAACCATTGCATACCTTCTGAATCAACATATAAATTGCAAGTAATATAGTCAATCAAAGGTTATAAAAATAATCTACCTAGAATTAATCCAATAACATATGTCTAGTAAGTATACCAACTTCATGCAACATATATCATAATTTTGACTTTATCAACATATATAAAACCTATAGGCACTTCAAGGGTTAATCCACTGATTTAAAATAGGTTCTACAACCAAAATTGTTTATTTTGTCTGTTGGAAGTGAATATGTACAATTTACACAAGACAAGCCTGGTACCTTCACACAGAACTTTAGAATGAACACCACAAATAAATAGACAAACAGCAGTTAGAGAGTTAATAAATGAATTCCAAGAAATACCTTGATTCAATTTTAGCTATTATAATTTTTCCAGAAACACAATATTCTAGACATAACAACAATTATACCAACCAATATACACAAGGATAAATATATGTCACTGCTATCACTGTTTTATGATCTCTCTGGCAATTTATAACAATAAATTAATTAATTCTGCCTAATTTCAGAATTACTATGCTAAATATAGCTGGTTATAATATTTGCTCTAATAAAACTGGCCAGGCTTCTATTTTAGCAAATAAATAAATAACTTTCCTCAATTATCAAGGAAATATATTTATTTTGAAATTCTGTAGAATTAAAATAAATTAAATATAGTTACCAGGTCAATCAGTGTGGATTCTTAAAGGTAATAGGGATGGAACCATGAACCAAGAGCTCAAACAGGAAGCTCAGCCTTCTTCCAGGAACCCAAGAGACTCAAATCATCTTCTTACCCTTATATTAGGCATTTTTGCCTGATCAGTAATCCCCACCTATTCCCAATGATCGGACAGAGATCCATCTCATTATACTGTGACATCATCAGTCAGACCTGATTGGATACATATATATTATGCTAATCATATAAGAAAAATGCCCAATATGAATACTGACAATATAAATGCTACAGATGGCGCCATTATGCTATATTAGAATTTTACATGTGGCGCATAGCATAGCATAGCCTTCGTCATAATTAAGAGAGAGGTCATAGGGTATCAGAGACCCCATAAACTAGTCATTTTGCTAGGCTTTCCCATAGAGGAGTCTGTGTCTATTACAGACTTCTCGTCTACAATTTAACATCAATCTACCATCACTATCACTCAGTTATTTTTCCCCCCAAAGAGGCCCATGAGCATTCCTTTGTCATAAGGATGAGATAATCTGAACACATTTTAAACAGAATTTTCAGGAACTTATACTATTAGAGTTAACCCTCTATGCTCCATCAGGACAAAGTCTCTGAAAACTCTACTAATGATATACTGCTCTCCTCCCATTCCCTCATTTCCAAGCACTTTACTAATCTCTCCTGTACTCTACTAATGATATACTGCTTTCCTCCCGTACCCTCATTTCCAAGTCCTCTACTAATCTCCCCTGTACTATACTAATGATATACTACTCTCCTCCCTGTTCCCTCATTTCCAAGTCCTCAACTAATCTCCCCTGTACCCTACTAATGATATACTGCTCTCCACCCTGTTCCCTCATTGCCAAGTCCTCTACTATTCTCCCCTGTACAGTACTCAAGATATACTGCATTCCTCCAGTACCCTCATTTCCAAGCCCTCTACTAATCTACCCTGTACTCTACTTAGGTTTGCCTCCCAGCCGGTATTTTACAGGCAGGCTGTTAAAAAATTGGCTTCTGTCCAATGTTAAGTCTATGTAGTGAATGCCATGTCCGGTATTTTTTTGGAGGAAAAGGTGGCAACCCTAACTCTACTCATGATATACTGCTCTCCTCCCGAACCCTCATTTCCAAGTCCTCTACTAATCTCCCCTGTACTTTACTAAAGATATACTGCTCTCCACCCTGTTCCCTCATTTCCAAGCCCTCTACTTATCTCCCCTGTACTTCACTAATTATCTACTGCTCTCCTCCCATACTCTCTGTAACGGATCCTACCCATTACTTGAGCCTTATCTGGACCTCAAACTATTTATCCAAAGACTATGGACATTTATTACTGTTTGGACTCTGTGCTGTGCCTTGGCGTACAAACTGGCCAGCTATTCCCTAAGAGAAAGACTTAAATTTATAGACTTTGGATTATATACTATGTTTAATGTATGTTGAACGTTTTAGTTATTGTATTTAGTATGTTCGAGGGTTTACACACGCACCAATTACCAGTCGGTGGGGACTGGCGCAGTGTGTGATCAGCGCCACCGGATTGAACGTTCGGCAGCGGGGGCAGGAGGTGAAAGCTGGGTCACTCAAAACCCTGGAGTAGGCATGCAAATATCTTCCATAGTCTAAAATGTGTATTGCAGCCACTCCAGCCATTTGACTATGTGTACTGTAGCTAGACCCCCTGCTGTGTGTTAATTAAGCCATTGTGAACTGCAGTCAGACCCCCTGCCATGTGGTAATTAGTCAAGCCCACAAGTCTTTGTTCAATCAAACCCTTTTGTATCTGAAATGTAATCCTGTCTAAGTTATTGTATCTAAGACCATCTGTTGCTGGCCTTTGTCTGATGTATTGTGATTGGATCACACTCTATTGTTTCTGGTTTTCTCCATAAGTAAGATTTGTGTATAAATATCTGTGGTCTTTGCCAATAAAGTGAGTTATGTTTGGAGTGAACAAGGAGTCCTGGAGTCTTTTATTGCTTATGGTCTAAAGTATCCACTCTGATACCCATCTGCACCAAGTATCCTGAATTGTCGACTGCCTGCTGCCAGTTTCCTGCGACCTAACTTCATGGACTGTAGGGCAGCGACGTGGACTCTTCCCTGCTTCCCTGCTTCCAGCGATCCTGCGACTGTTTCCAGTGACCATCCATACTTCAACCGGTTCATCTGACGGCGCCAGTCCGGCGCCGAGAAGAAGAGACCCTGGAACGATGGCGGAAGGCGACGCGGTCCCTTCTCAGCTTCCGTTACACTCTCATCTTCAAGCCCTCTACTAATCTCCCCTGTACTATACTTAAGATCTATTGCTTTCCTCCCGTACTCTCATTTCCAAGCCCTCTAAGAATCTCCCCTGTACTATATTCATGATCTAATGATTTATACCCTGTTCCCTCATTTCCAAGTCCTCTACTAATCTCCCCTGTACTCTACTCTTGATATATTACTCTCCATCCTGTTCCCTCATTTCCAAGTCCTCTACTAATCTCCTCTGTACTCTACTAATGATATACTGCTCTCCTCCCTGTTCCCTCATTTCCAAGCCCTCTACTAATCTCCCCTTTACTCTCCTCATGATGTACTGCTCTCCTCCCGTACTCTCATTTCCAAGCCCTCTACTAATCTCCCCTGTACTCTACTTATGATATACTCTCTCCTCCCGTAACCTCTTTTCCAAGCCCTCTACTAATCTCCCCTGTACTATACTCATGAGCTACTGCACCCCTCCCGTACTCTCATTTCCAAGCCCTCTACTAATCTCCCATGTACTATATTCATGATGTACTGCTCTCCACCCTGTTCCCTCATTTCCAAGTCCTCTACTAATCTCCTGTACTCTACTAATGATCTACTGCTCTCCACCCTGTTCCTCATTTCCAAGTCCTCTACTAATCTCCCCTGAACTTTACTCATGATATACTGCTCTCCACCCTGTTCCCTCATTTCCAAGTCCTCTACTAATCTCCCCTGAACTTTACTCATGATATACTGCTCTACACCCTGTTCCCTCATTTCCAAGTCCTCTACTAATCTCCCCTGTACTATATTAATGATCTTCTGCTCTCCACCCTGTTCCCTCATTTCCAAGACCTCTACTAATCGCCTCTGTACTCTACTAATGATATTCTGCTCTCCTCCCTGTTCCCTCATTTCCAAGTCCTCTACTAATCTCCCCTGTAGTCTACTCATGATATATTGCTCTCCTCCCGTACCCTCTTTTCCAAGCCCTCTACTAATCTCCCCTGTACTATGCTCATGATCTACTGCTCCCCTACCGTACTCTCATTTCCAAGCCCTCTACTAATCTCCCCTGTACAATATTATGATGCACTGCTCTCCACCTTGTTACCTAATTTCCAAGCCCTCTATTAATCTCCTCTGTACTATACCCATGATCTACTGCTCTCCTCCCGTGCCCTCATTTCCAAGCCCTCTTCTAATCTCCCCTGTACTCTACTAATGAGATACTGCTCTCCACACTATTCACCTCATTTCCAAGTCCTCTACTAATCTCCCCTGTACTATATTTATGATCTACTGCTCTCCATCCTCTTCCCTCATTTCCAAATCCTCTACTAATCTCCCCTGTACTATACTTAAGATCTATTGCTTTCCTCCCGTACTCTCATTTCCAAGCCCTCTTTTAATCTCCCCTGTACTATATTCACAATCTAATGATTTCCACCCTGTTCCCTCATTTCCATGTCCTCTACTAATCTCCCCTGTTCTCTACTCTTGATATATTATTCTCCATCCTGTTCCCTCATTTCCAAGTCCTCTACTAATCTCCTCTGTACTCTACTAATGATATACTGCTCTCCTCCCTGTTCCCTCATTTCCAAGCCCTCTACTAATCTCCCCTTTACTCTCCTCATGATATACTGCTCTCCTCCTGTACCCGCTTTTCCAAGTCCTCTACTAATCTCCCCTGTACTATACTCATGACCTACTGCTGTCCTCCCATACTCTCATTTCCAAGCCCTCAACTAATCTCCCCTGTACTATTTTCATGATCTACTGATTTCCACCCTGTTCCCTCATTTCCAAGTCCTCTACTAATCTCCCCTGTACTATACTAATGATCTACTGCTCTCTACCCTGTCCCCTCATTTCCCAGTCAACTACTAATCTCTCCTTTACTCTACTCATGAAATACTGCTCTCCACCCTGTTCTCTCATTTCCAAGCCCTCTAAGAATCTCCCCTGTACTCTACTAATGATATACTGCTCTCCTCCCGTACTCTCATTTCCAAGCCCTGTACTAATCTCCCCTGTTCTCAACTAATGATATACTGCTCTCCTCCTGTACCCTCATTTCCAAGCCCTCTACTAATCTCCCCTGTACTCTACTCATGATATACTGCTCTCCACCCTGGTCCCTCATTTCCAAGTCCTCTACTAATCTCCCCTGCACTATACTCATGATCTACTGCTCTCCTCCCGTACTCTCATTTCCAAGCCCTCTATCAATCTCCCCTCTACTATACCCATGATCTACTGCTCTCCTCCCGTGCCCTCATTTCCAAGCCCTCTACTAATCTCCCCTGTACTCTACTAATGATATACTGCTCTCCACCCAGTTCCCTCATTTCCAAGTCCTCTACTAATCTCCCCTGTACTCTACTAATGATATACTGTTCTCCACCCTGTTCCCTTATTTCCAATTCCTATACTAATCTCCTCTGTACTCTACTTATGATATACTGCTCTCCTCCCGTACCCTCTTTTCCAAGCCCTCTACTAATCTCCCCTGTACTATACTCATGAGCTACTGCTCCCCTCCCGTACTCTCATTTCCAAGCCCTCTACTAATCTCCCATGTACTATATTCACGATGTACTGCTCTCCACCCTGTTCCCTCATTTCCAAGTCCTCTACTAATCTCCTGTACTATACAAATGATCTACTGCTCTCCACCCTGTTCCCTCATTTCCAAGTCCTCTACTAATCTCCCCTGTACTATACTAATGATCTACTGCTCTCCACCCTGTTCCCTCATTTCCAAGCCCTCTACTAATCTCCCCTGTACTTTACTCATGATATACTGCTCTCCACCCTGTTCCCTCATTTCCAAGCCCTCTACTAATCTCTCCTGCTTTCTACTCATGATATACTGCTCTTCTCCCGTACTCTAATTTCCAAGCCCTCTACTAATCTCCGATGTACTCTACTAATGATATACTGCTCTCCTCCCCAACTCTAATTTCCAAGCCCTCTACTAATCTCCCCTGTACTCTACTAATGATATACTGCTCTCCACCCAGTTCCCTCATTTCCAAGTCCTCTACTAATCTCCCCTGTACTATACTAATGATCTACTGCTCTCCACCCTGTTCCCTCATTTCCAAGCCCTCTACTAATCTCCCCTGTACTTTACTCATGATATACTGCTCTCCACCCTGTTCCCTCATTTCCAAGCCCTCTAAGAATCTCCCCTATACTCTACTAATGATATGCTGCTCTCCTCCTGTACTCTCATTTCCAAGCCCTCTACTAATCTCCCCTGTACTCTTCTTATGATATACTGCTCTCCTCCTGTACCCTCATTTCCAAGTCCTCTACTAATCTCCCCTGTACTATATTAATGATCTTCTGCTCTCCACTCTGTTACCTCATTTCCAAGACCTCTACTAATCCCCTCTGTACTCTACTAATGATATTCTGCTCTCCTCCCTGACCCTCATTTCCAAGTCCTCTACTAATCTCCCCTGTAGTCTACTCATGATATACTGCTCTCCTCCCGTACCCTCTTTTCCAAGTCCTCTACTAATCTCCCCTGTACAATATTATGATGCACTGCTCTCCACTTTGTTACCTAATTTCCAAGTCCTCTACTAATCTCCCCTGTACTATACTAATGATATACTGCTCTCCTCCCATACCCTCATTTCCAAGTGCTCTACTAATCTCCCCTGTATTCTACAAATGACCTACTGCTCTCCACCCTGTTCCCTCATTTCCAAGCCCTCTACTAATCTCCCCTGTTCTATTTTCATGATGTACGCCTCTCCACCCTGTTCCCTCATTTGCAAGTCCTCTACTAATCTCCCCTGTACTATACTAATTATCTACTGCTCTCCACCCTGTTCCCTTATTTCCAAGTTATCTACTAATCTCCCCTGTACTATATTCATGATCTACTGCTCTCCACCTTTTTCCTTCATTTCCAAGCCCTCTACTAATCTCTCCTGCTTTCTACTCATGATATACTGCTCTTCTCCCGTACTCTAATTTCCAAGCCCTCTACTAATCTCCGATGTACTCTACTAATGATATACTGCTCTCCTCCCCAACTCTAATTTCCAAGCCCTCTACTAATCTCCCCTGTACTCTACTCATGATATACTGGTCTTCACCCGTACCCTTATTTCCAATTTCTCTACTAATCTCCGTTCAGTACTCCAGGACATTTCCACAACTTCACTCTATTATAATTATTTATAAAGCCCCAACATATCCAACGGCACTGTAATAATGTGTGTAATTGAGCTGTTCCCAAATGTGTCCTTAGGGACCACAAACAGTCCAGGAATTAGCAAGACCCCAGGTCCTCACAGGTTAATCAAAGACTGGGTCAATTGATTCACACGGCTTCAAGCAGGACACTGGTTAATTCCTGGTCTGTAGTCCCAGTGTGGCAGTTCATTGTGATGGAAACATGGAGTAAATGGCACCATTCAGCTGTACAGACACTTGCTTACACTGCATGTGTATGCCCTCAACGCCAACAACGGGATCTGCCAGCTTGAACCTGGTTGATGGCATTTGCCAGTCTGACCATCAGTTATTGATGATTAACCGATGGCCAGATTTGACTCATCTACCGCTGATTTGGTGAATGTTTATAGGAAATCTTCCACTCACCATAATCCTCTGATTATCTTGCCCTCTGAGTAATTCGGACTTTGACCAGTTTCCCCCACCAGAAAAGAAGGAGCCGACTCCAGGTAATAATACACATGAACACATGGGGAGGTTCTGCTGTGCTCAAGTCATTTATTATAGGCTAAATACATTCTCTTTATTTCAATATAAAAGCAAAAAGCAATTGAGATAGTGTTTTAAACATAAAAAAGAACATTCCAGAATGACCCTTTACTGTTAAGTCTTCTGCAGGTATAAACCTCAGAGGATCCGCTCACAGGGCTTGTGTTACAATCTGTCACAGAGGATCTGGGCACAAGGCTTGTGTTACAATCTGTCACAGAGGATCTGGGCACAAGGCTTGTGTTACAATGTGTCACAGAGGATATGGGCACAATGCTTGTGTTACAATCTTTCAGAGAGGATCTGGGCACAAGGCTTGTGTTACAATCTGTCACAGAGGATCTGGGCACAAGGCTTGTGTTAAAATCTGTCACAGAGGATCTGCGCACAAGGCTTGTGATACAATCTGTCACAGAGGATCTGGGCACAAGGCTTGTGGTAAAATCTGTCACAGAGGATCTGGGCACAAGGCTTGTGGTACAATCTGTCACAGAGGATCTGGGCAGAAGGCTTGAGTTACAATCTGTCACAGAGGATCAGTGCACAAGGCTTGTGTTACAATCTGTCACAGAGAATCAGTGCACAAGGCTTGTGTTACAATCTGTCACAGAGGATCCGCTCATAGAGCTTGTGTTACAATCTGTCACAGAGGATCAGTGCACAAGGCTTATGTTTCAATCTGTCACAGAGGATTTGTGCACAAGGCTTGTGATACAATCTGTCACAGAGGATTTGTGCACAAGGCTTGTGATACAATCTGTCACAGAGGATTTGTGCACAAGGCTTGTGATACAATCTGTCACAGAGGATCCACTCACAGGGATTGAGTTATAATCTGTCACAGGGGATCCGCTCACCAGGCTTGTGTTACAATCTGTCACAGACGATCTGCGCACAGGGTTTGTGTTACAATCTGTCACAGAGGATCTGTGCACAAGGCTTGTGTTACAATCTGTCACAGAGGATCAGTGCACAATGCTTGTGTTACAATCTGTCACAGATGAGCTATGCACCAGGCTTATGTTTCAATCTGTCACAGAGGATCTGGGCAGAAGGCTTGAGTTACAATCTGTCACAGAGGGTATGCACACATGGCTTGTGTTACAATCTGTCACAGAGGATCTGGGCAGAAGGCTTGTTACAATCTGTCACAGATGAGCTACGCACCAGGCTTATGTTACAATCTGTCACAGAGGATTTGTGCACAAGGCTTGTGTTACAATCTGTCACAGAGGATTTGTGCACAAGGCTTGTGTTACAATCTGTCACAGAGGATCAGTGCACAAGGCTTTTGTTACAATCTGTCACAGAGGATCAGTGCACAAGGCTTGTGTTACAATCTGTCACAGATGAGCTACACACCAGGCTTATGTTTCAATCTGTCACAGAGGATCTAGGCACAAGGCTTGTGTTACAATCTGTCACAGAGGATCTAGGCACAAGGCTTCTGTTTCAATCTGTCACAGGGGATCCGCTCACCATGCTTATGTTTCAATCTGTCACAGAGGATCTGGGCAGAAGGCTTGTGTTACAATCTGTCACAGATGAGCTGCGCACCAGGCTTATGTTTCAATCTGTCACAGAGGATTTGTGCACAAGGCTTTTGTTACAATCTGTCACAGAGGATCAGTGCACAAGGCTTGTGTTACAATCTGTCACAGATGAGCTGCGCACCAGGCTTATGTTTCAATCTGTCACAGAGGATTTGTGCACAAGGCTTTTGTTACAATCTGTCACAGAGGATCAGTGCACAAGGCTTTTGTTACAATCTGTCACAGAGGATCAGTGCACAAGGCTTGTGTTACAATCTGTCATAGATGAGCTACACACCAGGCTTATGTTTCAATCTGTCACAGAGGATCTAGGCACAAGGCTTGTGTTACAATCTGTCACAGAGGATCTAGACACAAGGCTTATGTTTCAATCTGTCACAGAGGATCTAGGCACAAGGCTTGTGTTACAATCTGTCACAGATAAGCTAAGCACCTGGCTTGTGTTACAATCTGTCACCTTAATGTGATGATGGATCCAGATTTCACCGTTTCCCAGTCTTTTCCTTGGTCCAGTGCAAACTCTAATGTTTGAGATGTGTTTAATTTCATGTTCAAAAGGAGGCGCCCAAAGTGTAATTAGATTATCCTGTATAATAATAATATATATAATATAATAATTCACTACGATGTTTGTCAGAAGCCGTCATGTGCAGTACTGACTGCGTGCGTTCAGCCAGTCTCTACTGCGCATTATTGCATCGTGTGAGTGAGGCGACACAAGACTGTATCACATGGAGCAGTGAGAGTAGCGGCCACTTAACCCATTGAGTGCCACACATACCCCTCTGGCACTCAAAGGGTTAACATTACCTGGACCTTGGACACGGGCTTTTACACTAGTTGGAAAATATAAAGGAAATATCAATATGTAATCACAAAAGCGATGGTCAGTGATTTGGAACTGAAAACACTACCAAGAAAAAGTATATTCCATAATAGAAAATCTTTATTTCACATAATTACACACTAAGGACAATATAAAACATATAAATATGTACACAACATAAAGACATTGAATCCTTATCAGACCAAATCGTGCCACCACCTAATGACGACTGACAGTCATATAGAGCATCACTTCAGGCCTTCGTCAGGCGTTGGGCGATACGCATTGGGAGTGTGGTTGGCCTGATGTGATGCTCTATATGACTGTCAGTCGTCATTAGGTGGTGGCACAATTTGGGCTGATAAGTATTCAATGATTTTATTTTGTATATATATTTATATGTTTGATTGCACTTGCACTGTATATGGTATCCTCACCTTATATTTCTAGTACTGTACTATTATTCAGTCAAATTGGTCATTACTATTTACATTGTTGGATACTATAGGGTCCCCTGCTATCATTGTGTTTTTAAATATGTTTTATATTGTCCTTAGTATGTAATTATGTGAAACAAAGATTTTTCTGTTATGGAATGTATTTTTTCTGGGTAGCGTGCCTCATTAATGGATTCTAGTCTTGGGATTTTTTCCAGATAGTGTGTTCCTGATCGTTTTTTCCAGAGATCACCTAACCATTCAGTTGTTATTGCCCAGTTATATTCTGTCGGGGACTGTGCTGATCTAGTGTTCTGTATCAGAGATTTGGAACTGACAGACGGGCGTTCAGAGAGATCAAGTCCATCTCCGTTCAGAAATAGTGTGTAACCCAGCGCCAGCAGAGGAAGAAAGGGATCCAGGCGACTTCAATATCAAATAGCAATTTAGTCGCATAAAAACATAAACGTGAAAATAAACTGTTTAAAAGTTCAAACAATATATATATAGGGCCATATAAGAATCTCTAACGCGTTTAGGGTTGCCACCTTTCCTTCAAAAAAATACCGGCCATGGCATTCCCCCCATAGACTTAACATTGGACAGAAGCTAAGTTTTTACCGGCCTGCAGGTGGCAACCCTAAACGCGTCTGACAGAGTAAACCTCACCGCTTCCTTAGACCAAAGCAAAACAAAAAGGAAATATGTTTCGGTCCATTGGATTACACTATATGGCGCCTCCTGCTCCTTTTGTGTGTGTGTGTACGTTTGTGTGTGTGTGTGTACGTTTGTTTGTGTGTGTGTGTACGTTTGTTTGTGTGTACGTGTGTGTGTACGTGTGTGTGTGTACGTGTGTGCCACTTGGGGAGTGAGGGGTGGAGGTTCCATCCCTGCAGAGTTGGGATCGGCTTTCTACCGCCCCAAGAAGCTCCTCTAGCCGTCTTCCACACAAGTGGTTGTCAGTAAACAGGTTTTGTGAGTGTATACTCGGGTGACGTGGTGGTAAATGACTGTATATCACCTGAATCATCACTAGGGCGCCCCCTGTTTTCCATTTTGTGTTTCCCTACAGTGTTTAATATCTGTTTGGAACAGATCATTTGTATGTTGGAGGTTTTGTGAGATGAAGAGGTCGTGTAGGGAATGGGTCCGTGTTTCAGAGCGTTACACAGCCGCCATATATCAGAGGGACCATTACACAGGTCACTAGTCATTCCCACTAGACAGAACAATGAGAGCGTCAGAGTGGATATAACTGCGACCGTCAGGTCAACATCTACATAGGATTCAGTTGGATCTCTTCTAGTCATAGATAAACAGCGACCGTCAGGTCACCATCTGATCAGGATTCAGTGGGATCTCTACCAGTCAGATAAAACAGCGACCGCCAGGTCACCTTCTGTGGAGGATTCAGTGGGGCCCATTCCAGTCTAATAGATAAAACAGTGACCGCCAGGTCACCTTCTGTGGAGGATTCAGTGGGACCCATTCCAGTCTAATAGATAAAACAGTGACCGCCAGGTCACCTTCTGTGGAGGATTCAGTGGGACCCATTCCAGTCTAATAGATAAAACAGTGACCGCCAGGTCACCTTCTGTGGAGGATTCAGTGGGACCCATTTCAGTCTGACCCGATATAAAGCGCTGAACTGGGCTGCATTTGAACAAGTAATAAAAGTGCAGTGTTATCCTGTATCATTTCTATATAATATCTACTTACAGACCAATCCCTTTCCTTATTGTAATAGGGTTATACGCACCAAGAAACATAGACCACTTCCAGCGCACATGCCCTGTACTGCAGAGGGGCAAACATGCTGTACCATAGGGGGCAAACGCGCTGTAGCATAGAGGGCAAACACGATGTACCATATGGGGACAAATGCACTGTACCGTATGGGGACAAAAGTGCTGTACCATATGGGGACAAACTCGCTGTACCATAGGGGACAAGCGCGCTGTAGTGTAGGGGACAAGAGCGCTGTAGTGTAGGGGACAAGCACGCTGTAGTGTAGGGGAGACAAGCACGGTGTAGCGTAGGGGAGACAAGTGTGTTGTAGTGTAGGGGAGACAAGCATGCTGTACTGTAGGGGAGACAAGCATGCTGTAGTGTAGGGGAGACAAGTGTGCTGTATTGTAGGGGAGACAAGTGCACTGTACTGTAGGGGAGACAAGCACGCTGTAGTGTAGGGGAGACAAGTGTGCTGTATTGTAGGGGAGACAAGTGCACTGTACTGTAGGGGAGACAAGCTCGCTGTTCTGTAGGGAAGACAAGTGTGCTGCAGTGTAGGGGAGACAAGCACGCTGTAGTGTAGGGGAGACAAGTGTGCTGTATTGTAGGGGAGACAAGTGCACTGTACTGTAGGGGAGACAAGTGCACTGTACTGTAGGGGAGACAAGCATGCTGCAGTGTAGGTGAGACAAGTGTGCTGTACTGTAGGGGAGACAAGCTCGCTGTATTGTAGGGGAGACAAGCACGCTGTACTGTAGGGGAGACAAGTGCACTGTACTGTAGGGGAGACAAGTGTGCTGTACTGTAGGGGAGACAAGTGTGCTGTACTGTAGGGAAGACAAGTGCACTGTACTGTAGGGGAGACAAGCATGCTGTAGTATAGGGGAGACAAGCACGCTGTACTGTAGGGGAGACAAGCACGCTGTACTGTAGGGGAGACAATCATGCTGTATTGTAGGGGAGACAAGCATGCTGTATTGTAGGGGAGACAAGTGCACTGTACTGTAGGGGAGACAAGTGTGTTGTAGTGTAGGGGAGACAAGCACGCTGTAGTGTAGGGGAGACAAGTGTGCTGTATTGTAGGGGAGACAAGTGTGCTGTACTGTAGGGAAGACAAGTGTGCTGTATTGTAGGGGAGACAAGCATGCTGTAGTGTAGGGGAGACAAGCATGCTGTAGTGTAGGGGAGACAAGCATGCTGTAGTGTAGGGGAGACAAGCACGCTGTACTGTAGGGGAGACAAGCTCGCTGTACTGTAGGGGAGACAAGCTCGCTGTAGTGTAGGGGAGACAAGCACGCTGTACTGTAGGGGAGACAAGTGCGCTGTACTGTAGGGGAGACAAGTGTGCTGTACTGTAGGGGAGACAAGTGTGCTGTACTGTAGGGGAGACAATTGTGCTGTACTGTAGGGAAGACAAGTGTGCTGTAGTGTAGGGGAGACAAGTGTGCTGTACTGTAGGGGAGACAAGTGTACTGTACTGTAGGGGAGACAAGCTCGCTGTATTGTAGGGGAGACAAGCACGCTGTACTGTAGGGGAGACAAGTGCACTGTACTGTAGGGGAGACAAGTGTGCTGTACTGTAGGGGAGACAAGTGTGCTGTACTGTAGGGAAGACAAGTGCACTGTACTGTAGGGGAGACAAGCATGCTGTAGTATAGGGGAGACAAGCACGCTGTACTGTAGGGGAGACAAGCACGCTGTACTGTAGGGGAGACAAGTGTGCTGTACTGTAGGGGAGACAAGTGCACTGTACTGTAGGGGAGACAAGCATGCTGTAGTGTAGGGGAGACAAGCACGCTGTACTGTAGGGGAGACAAGTGTGCTGTACTGTAGGGGAGACAAGTGTGCTGTATTGTAGGGGAGACAAGTGTGCTGCACTGTAGGGGAGACAATCATGCTGTATTGTAGGGGAGACAAGCATGCTGTATTGTAGGGGAGACAAGTGCACTGTACTGTAGGGGAGACAAGTGTGCTGTAGTGTAGGGGAGACAAGCACGCTGTAGTGTAGGGGAGACAAGTGTGCTGTATTGTAGGGGAGACAAGTGTGCTGTACTGTAGGGAAGACAAGTGTGCTGTAGTGTAGGGGAGACAAGCACGCTGTACTGTAGGGGAGACAAGCTCGCTGTACTGTAGGGGAGACAAGCACGCTGTACTGTAGGGGAGACAAGTGCGCTGTACTGTAGGGGAGACAAGTGTGCTGCACTGTAGGGGAGACAATCATGCTGTAGTGTAGGGGAGACAATCATGCTGTATTGTAGGGGAGACAAGTGCACTGTACTGTAGGGGAGACAAGTGTGCTGTACTGTAGGGAAGACAAGTGTGCTGTACTGTAGGGGAGACAATCATGCTGTATTGTAGGGGAGACAAGCACGCTGTACTGTAGGGGAGACAAGCTCGCTGTACTGTAGGGGAGACAAGTGTGCTGCACTGTAGGGGAGACAATCATGCTGTAGTGTAGGGGAGACAAGCATGCTGTACTGTAGGGGAGACAAGTGCACTGTACTGTAGGGGAGACAAGCATGATGTAGTGTAGGGGAGACAAGCTCGCTGTACTGTAGGGGAGACAAGCACGCTGTACTGTAGGGGAGACAAGTGCACTGTACTGTAGGGGAGACAAGTGCGCTGTACTGTAGGGGAGACAAGCACGCTGTACTGTAGGGGAGACAAGTGCACTGTACTGTAGGGGAGACAAGTGCACTGTACTGTAGGGGAGACAAGTGCACTGTACTGTAGGGGAGACAAGCATGCTGCAGTGTAGGTGAGACAAGTGTGCTGTACTGTAGGGGAGACAAGCGCACTATAGTGTAGGGGAGACAAGCACGCTGTAGTGTAGGGAAGACAAGTGCACTGTACTGTAGGGGAGACAAGTGCGCTGTACTGTAGGGGAGACAAGCACGCTGTACTGTAGGGGAGACAAGTGCACTGTACTGTAGGGGAGACAAGTGCGCTGTACTGTAGGGGAGACAAGTGCACTGTACTGTAGGGGAGACAAGTGTGCTGTACTGTAGGGGAGACAAGTGCACTGTACTGTAGGGGAGACAAGTGCACTGTACTGTAGGGGAGACAAGTGTGCTGTACTGTAGGGGAGACAAGTGCACTGTACTGTAGGGGAGACAAGTGTGCTGTACTGTAGGGGAGACAAGTGCACTGTACTGTAGGGGAGACAAGCTCGCTGTACTGTAGGGGAGACAAGCACGCTGTACTGTAGGGGAGACAAGTGCACTGTACTGTAGGGGAGACAAGCGCGCTGTACTGTAGGGGAGACAAGCGAGCTGTACTGTAGGGGAGACAAGCTCGCTGTACTGTAGGGGAGACAAGTGTGCTGTACTGTAGGGGAGACAAGTGTGCTGTACTGTAGGGGAGACAAGCTCGCTGTACTGTAGGGGAGACAAGCTCGCTGTACTGTAGGGGAGACAAGTGCACTGTACTGTAGGGGAGACAAGTGCACTGTACTGTAGGGGAGACAAGTGTGCTGTACTGTAGGGGAGACAAGTGCACTGTACTGTAGGGGAGACAAGCGAGCTGTACTGTAGGGGAGACAAGCTCGCTGTACTGTAGGGGAGACAAGCTCGCTGTACTGTAGGGGAGACAAGCTCGCTGTACTGTAGGGGAGACAAGCACGCTGTACTGTAGGGGAGACAAGTGCGCTGTACTGTAGGGGAGACAAGTGCGCTGTACTGTAGGGGAGACAAGTGCGCTGTACTGTAGGGGAGACAAGCATGATGTAGTGTAGGGGAGACAAGCTCGGTGTACTGTAGGGGAGACAAGCTCGCTGTACTGTAGGAGAGACAAGTGCACTGTACTGTAGGGGAGACAAGCGAGCTGTACTGTAGGGGAGACAAGCTCGCTGTACTGTAGGGGAGACAAGTGTGCTGTACTGTAGGGGAGACAAGTGTGCTGTACTGTAGGGGAGACAAGCTCGCTGTACTGTAGGGGAGACAAGCTCGCTGTACTGTAGGGGAGACAAGTGCACTGTACTGTAGGGGAGACAAGTGCACTGTACTGTAGGGGAGACAAGTGTGCTGTACTGTAGGGGAGACAAGTGCACTGTACTGTAGGGGAGACAAGCGAGCTGTACTGTAGGGGAGACAAGCTCGCTGTACTGTAGGGGAGACAAGCTCGCTGTACTGTAGGGGAGACAAGCTCGCTGTACTGTAGGGGAGACAAGCACGCTGTACTGTAGGGGAGACAAGTGCGCTGTACTGTAGGGGAGACAAGTGCGCTGTACTGTAGGGGAGACAAGTGCGCTGTACTGTAGGGGAGACAAGCATGATGTAGTGTAGGGGAGACAAGCTCGGTGTACTGTAGGGGAGACAAGCTCGCTGTACTGTAGGAGAGACAAGTGCACTGTACTGTAGGGGAGACAAGCTCGCTGTACTGTAGGAGAGACAAGCGTGCTGCACTGTAGGGGACATACACACTATACCGTAGGGGGCAAATAAATACAAATTTCCTAATACTCATTGATTTAAATGGAGCATTAACCCCTTGAATGCTAGAGAGGTTTCCAAAGTATCGCAGAGTGATGTGATGGGGGCCTGTCCAGCATTCAAGGGGTTACCAAATCCATTTAAATTTTAGGGTACGTGTGTCCCCCCTGGGTGTGACCCTGATTTTCTTCAGAATGAGTCCATTTTTACTTTGTGCGTATCACCCCTATAGAATGGGGAGCGGTATGGAGGATGCCATTGAGAGACCAGTAGTATTAACTCTTTGAACACCAGACAGCTGCACAATGACTCTCTCCCCCGCCGGCACCCCGAGTTCAGAGAGGTTTAGAAATCTGTGCATTTAGTAAAATTCTCTGAAATTTCCCCAAATCTTTACTATAAACGTTATATTACTGGTTCAGAGCAGAACGGAAATACCTGCGTCTTTTTATATTACAAACTCGTTTTGCTCTTTAATTATTTTTTTGCTTTTTCTAAAAAGTTACTTATTTAAAATCGCTGAAAAATACAGAAAGCGTCCATTTCCGATGTTTAGACACCGATTGTACCAAATGCAACAATACAGAGAAGCAACAACGACACAAATGGTAACACAATAAAACTGTATCCCATTTGTGCTTGGAATCGTACAATACCGTATGTACACGGGAATCCCAAATAAACATCTCATGCCAAGTGACACAAAACAGAAAACCCCATAACAAGCAGAAAGAAAACCATAGAAAAGAATAAAGGCGTCTGTACAGGTTCATATAACCATTCAGTTCTGTGGCAACTTACAATATTACATACAGACTCATGTCCCTTTGTGGCCCCGGCGGGAGGCCGCACTATAATAAGACTATTCAGTAGATTCCGCTCTCAATTCTTATATACATATTGAACAAAAAACACAAGTGTAGTGCTTTATATTGGCTTAAGAATGGAGTCCAGGGGTTCAGCGCACTTGGGGCGCATACCCCTCTTTCATTAAACCTTCTTCATAGTCCGTCTGGCACAGAATCATATTGTTCTTTAGGAAAAATTTGTCTCCCACACAAAACCTGGAAAAGAAAATGGAGAAATGTCAGTGTCGTTAGATGTTGGGCTGTGCGCACTTTCAGGCTTGGTCATGTGTTTCAGACCTCTAGCAAACATGTTTTTTGTTAACTTGGACAAAGCTGTTGTGGTTGGCGATATCTTCTCATGGACGACTTAGCAGTTCTTCACGTGTACAGAGCTTTCCTAACCACAATGCTTTCCTCTGTAAGGGTTCGGACTTGGCACTTATACAGGAACGCTCTGTGGTTTGGAAAACGTTATAAATTATGATGAATTATTAAGTTGGTCCATAAAAGTTATCACCAACTGCAATAAACATTATTCTTTTTTTTCACCCAGACACCTACCAACACTTCCACTCACACTCCTTTATGACCCAGCCCCTGGACAGCTGGGAACGCTTATTGTAGATTATTTCTCAGTTTTAGTCCGATGGCTGATAAGAAAATAAGGTTTATTGTGACTAATGATACCTTTAATGGGCCAAGTTCTGGTGTCTCGCTGGAGCAGAGGGGAAAGTTTTGTTCATTATGAAGAACTATTAACTTGGTTCCTTAAAAATTGTCCCCAACGAGGACAAACTTCAATCATAAAGGATTAAAAGCAACAAGGATTTTCTACGTCCTGGCGTGTGTGTGTGTAGATATATATTTATGTATGTGTGTGTGTATATGTGTGTATGTCCATGTGTGTGTAATATATATACACACAGATATACACACACATAGACACACACACACATACATATATATGTCTGTGTGTGTGTGTATATATGTGTGTGCATGTATATGCTTGTTTACATATGTATGTGAATGCATGTGTAAATTGTGTGTGTGTATATATATATATATATGTGTGTGTGTGTGTGTGTGTGTGTGTATATATATATATGTATATGTGTGTGTGTGTGTGTGTGTGTATATATATATATGTATATGTGTGTGAGTATATATGTCTGAATATGTATATGAGTGTGTATGTATAGCTATATATATATATATATATATATATATATATATATATATTTGTGTGTGTATGTATATATATATATACATATAATGTGTCTGTGTATAGATATATATTTGTGTGGATAGCGTAAACTCTCCTACACCAGGAGGGGAAGTACTGTTGGATGGAGTAAACTCTCCCACACCAGGAGGAATAGTACTGTTGGATAAAGTAAACTCTCCTACACCAGGAGGGGAAGTACTGTTGGATGGAGTAAACTCTCCTACACCAGGAGGGGAAGTACTGTTGGATGGAGTAAACTCTCCTACACCAGGAGGGGAAGTACTGTTGGATAGAGTAAACTCTACTACATCAGGAGGGGAAGTACTGTTGGATAGAGTAAACTCTCCTACATCAGGAGGAGAAGTACTGTTCGATAGAGTAAACTCTACTACATCAGGAGGGGAAGTACTGTTGGATAGAGTAAACTCTCCTACACCAGGAGGGGAAGTACTGTTGGATAGAGTAAACTCTCCTACATCAGGAGGGGAAGTACTGTTGGATAGAGTAAACTCTACTACATCAGGAGGGGAAGTACTGTTGGATAGAGTAAACTCTCCTACATCAGGAGGAGAAGTACTGTTGGATGGAGTAAACTCTCCTACACCAGGAGGAAAAGTACTGTTGGATAGAGTAACCTGTCCTACACCAGGAGGGGAAGTACTGTTGGATGGAGTAAACTGTCCTACACCAGGAGGAGAAGGACTGTTGGATGGAGTAAACTCTCCTACACCAGGAGGGGAAGTACTGTTGGATGGAGTAAACTCTCCTACACCAGGAGGAGAAGGACTGTTGGATGGAGTAGACTCTCATACACCAGGAGGGGAAGTACTGTTGGATGGAGTAAACGCTCATACACCAGGAGGGGAAGTACTGTTGGATAGAGTAAACTCTCCTACACCAGGAGGAGAAGGACTGTTGGATGGAGTAAACTCTCCTACACCAGGAGGGGAAGTACTGTTGTTTGATTATATTCACTGATAATAAGTTATGGCTTTCATTATGTAGTCTTTGTATAAGTTGTTGAAAAATGTAAACACCAAGGTGTGTCCTTGCTCATTGAAGAATGTGGGAAATATACATTTTTACATGGTACTGCCATATTTTTGATAAATCAGCGAATATAATGTTTACAATAAACTATGCATATTTAAGTAGAAATATGCAAGAAATTGACCTAGACTTGCCGTTTGTTATTCAGTCTGCTTGGATCAGTCCAGTTTTATTGTGAAACAAAGGACAAAATGTTGTAGGTCTTGTCCTTCTATGTACAATACAGGTGGAGGAAGATGAGGAGGAAGAGAAGGGGGGAGGAAAAGGAGGAGGAAGAAGATGAGGGAGAAGGAGGAAGATGAGGAGGAAGAGAAGGTGGGTTAGAAAAGGAGGAGTTTAAACAAGTGACTGGTCCCATGTTTATAGGATGCGGTCAGTCCCATGTTTATAGTCAGCGGCCGGTCCCATGTTTATAGTCAGCGGCCGGTCCCATGTTTATAAGAAGCGGTCAGTCCCATGTTTATAGGAAGGGGCTGGTCCCATGTTTATAGGAAGCAGCCGGTCCCATGTTTATAGGAAGGGGCTGGTCCCATGTTTATAGGAAGTGGTCGGTCCCATCTTTATAGGAAGCGGTCAGTCCCATGTTTATAAGAAGCGGTCGGTCCCATGTTTATAGAAAGCGTCCGGTCCCATGTTTGTAGGAAGAGGCTGGTCCCATGTTTATAGGATGTGGTCGGTCCCATGTTTATAGTCAGCAGCCGGTCCCATGTTTATAGTCAGCAGCCGGTCCCATGTTTATATGAAGCGGTCAGTCCCATGTTTATAGGATGCGGCCGGTCCCATGTTTATAGGAAGTGGCCGATCCCATGTTTATAGGAAGCGGCCGGTCCCATGTTTATAGGATGCGGCCGGTCCCATGTTTATAGGAAGCGGTCAGTCCCATGTTTATAGGAAGCGGCCGGTCCCATGTTTATAGGAAGTGGCCGGTCACATGTTTATAGGAAGTGGCCGGTCCCGTGTTTATAGGAAGCGGTCGGTCCCATGTTTATAGGAAGTGGCCGGTCCCGTGTTTATAGGAAGCGGTCGGTCCCATGTTTATAGGAAGCGGTCGGTCCCATGTTTATAGGAAGTGGTCGGTCCCATGTTTATAGGAAGCGGCCGGTCCCATGTTTATAGGAAGTGGTCGGTCCCATGTTTATAGGAAGTGGTCGGTCCCATGTTTATAGGAAGCGGTCGGTCCCATGTTTATAAGAAGTGGTCAGTCCCATGTTTATAGGAAGCGGTCAGTCCCATGTTTATAGGAAGCGGCCGATCCCATGTGTATATGATGCGGCCGGTCCCATGTTTATAGGAAGGGGCTGGTCCCATGTTTATAAGAAGTGGTCGGTCCCATGTTTATAGGAAGCGGCTGGTCCCATGTTTATAGGAAGCGGTCGGTCCCATGTTTATATGAAGCGGTCAGTCCCATGTTTATAAGAAGCGGTCGGTCCCATGTTTATAGAAAGCGTCCGGTCCCATGTTTGTAGGAAGAGGCTGGTCCCATGTTTATAGGATGTGGCCGGTCCCATGTTTATAGTCAGCGGCCGATCCCATGTTTATATGAAGCGGTCAGTCCCATGTTTATATGAAGCGGTCAGTCCCATGTTTATAGGATGCGGCCGGTCCCATGTTTATAGGAAGCGGCCGGTCCCATGTTTATAGGAAGTGGCCGGTCCCATGTTTATAGGAAGTGGCCGGTCCCGTGTTTATAGGAAGCGGTCGGTCCCATGTTTATAGGAAGTGACCGGTCCCATGTTTATAGGAAGCGGTCGGTCCCATGTTTATTGGAAGTGGCCGGTCCCATGTTTATAGGAAGTGGTCGGTCCCATGTTTATAGGAAGCGTCCGGTCCCATGTTTATAGGAAACGGCCGGTCCCATGTTTATAGGAAGTGGTCGGTCCCATGTTTATAGGAAGTGGTCGGTCCCATGTTTATAGGAAGCGGTCAGTCCCATGTTTATAGGAAGCGGTCAGTCCCATGTTTATAGGAAGCGGCCGATCCCATGTGTATATGATGCGGCCGATCCCATGTTTATATGATGCGGTCGGTACCATGTTTATAGGTTGCGGCTGGTCCCATGTTTATAGGATGAAGCGGTCGGTCCCATATTTATAGGATGAAGCGGCCGATCCCATGTTTATAGGAAGAGGCTGGTCCCATGTTTATAGAAAGCGGCCGGTCCCATGTTTATAGAAAATGGCCGGTCCCATGTTTATAGAAAATGGCCGGTCCCTTGTTTATAGGAAGCGGTCAGTCCCATGTTTATAGGAAACGGTCAGTCCCATGTTTATAGGAAACGGTCAGTCCCATGTCGAGAGGAAGCGGCCGGTCCCATGTTTATAGGAAGCGGTCGGTCCAACATTTATAGAAAGCGGTCGGTCCCATGTTTGTAGGAAGCGGTCGGTCCCATGTTTATAGGTAGTGGCCGGTCCCATGTTTATAGGAAGAGGCCGGTCCCATGTTTATAGGAAGTGGCCAGTCCCATGTTTATAGGAAGCGGCCGGTTCCATGTTTATAGGAAGTGGTCGGTCCCATGTTTATAGGAAGTGGTCGGTCCCATGTTTATAGGAAGCGGCCGGTCCCATGTTTGTAGGCAGCGGTCGGTCCCATGTTTATAGGAAGCGGTCGGTCCCATGTTTATAGGAAGTGGCCGGTCCCATGTTTATAGGAAGCGGCCGGTCCCATGTTTATAGGAAGAGGCTGGTCCCATGTTTATAGGAAGTGGTCGGTCCCATGTTTATAGGAAGCGGCCGGTCCCATGTTTGTAGGCAGCGGTCGGTCCCATGTTTATAGGAAGCGGTCGGTCCCATGTTTATAGGAAGTGGCCGGTCCCATGTTTATAGGAAGCGGCCGGTCCCATGTTTATAGGAAGAGGCTGGTCCCATGTTTATAGGAAGAGGCCGGTCCCATGTTTATAAGAAGCGGTCGGTCCCATGTTTATAGGAAGTGGTCGGTCCCATGTTTATAGGAAGAGGCCGGTCCCATGTTTATAGGAAGAGGCCGGTCCCATGTTTATAAGAAGCGGTCGGTCCCATGTTTATAGGAAGTGGTCGGTCCCATGTTTATAGGAAGAGGCTGGTCCCATGTTTATAAGAAGCGGTCGGTCCCATGTTTATAGGAGGAGGCTGGTCCCATGTTTATAAGAAGCGGTCGGTCCCATGTTTATAGGAAGAGGCTGGTCCCATGTTTATAGGAAGCAGCTGGTCCCATGTTTATAGGAAGAGGCTGGTCCCATGTTTATAGGAAGCGGCCAGTCCCATGTTTATAGGAAGAGGCTGGTCCCATGTTTATAGGAAGCGGTCAGTCCCATGTTTGTAGGCAGCGGTCGGTCCCATGTTTATAGGAAGGGGCTGGTCCCATGTTTATAGGAAGCAGCTGGTCCCATGTTTATAGGAAGAGGCTGGTCCCATGTTTATAGGAAGAGGCTGGTCCCATGTTTATAGGAAGCGGCCAGTCCCATGTTTATAGGAAGTGGCTGGTCCCGTGTTTATAGGAAGCGGCCAGTTCCATGTTTATAGGAAGCGGCCAGTCCCATGTTTATAGGAAGCGGTCGGTCTCATGTTTATATGAAGCGGTCGGTCCCATGTTTATAGGAAGCGGCCAGTCCCATGTTTATAGGAAGTGACTGGTCCCATGTTTATAGGAAGCGGACGGTCCCATGTTTATAGGAAGCGGTCGGTCCCATGTTTATAGGAAGTGGCTGGTCCCATGTTTATAGGAAGAGGCCGGTCCCATGTTTATAGGAAGCGGCCAGTCCCATGTTTATAGGAAGTGACTGGTCCCATGTTTATAGGAAGCGGCCAGTTCCATGTTTATAGGAAGCGGCCAGTCCCATGTTTATAGGAAGAGGCTGGTCCCATGTTTATAGGAAGCGGCCAGTTCCATGTTTATAGGAAGCGGCCAGTCCCATGTTTGTAGGAAGAGGCTGGTCCCATGTTTATAGGAAGAGGCTGGTCCCATGTTTATAGGAAGCAGCTGGTCCCATGTTTATAGGAAGAGGCTGGTCCCATGTTTATAGGAAGCGGCCAGTTCCATGTTTATAGGAAGCGGTCGGTCCCATGTTTATAGGAAGAGGCTGGTCCCATGTTTATAGGAAGCGGCCAGTCCCATGTTTATAGGAAGCGGCCAGTCCCGTGTTTATAGGAAGCGGTCGGTCCCATGTTTATAGGAAGCGGCCAGTTCCATGTTTATAGGAAGCGGCCAGTCCCATGTTTATAGGAAGCGGCCGGTCCCATGTTTATAGGAAGCGGTCGGTCCCATGTTTATAGGAAGTGGCTGGTCCCATGTTTATAGGAAGAGGCCGGTCCCATGTTTATAGGAAGCGGCCAGTCCCATGTTTATAGGAAGTGACTGGTCCCATGTTTATAGGAAGCGGCCAGTTCCATGTTTATAGGAAGCGGCCAGTCCCATGTTTATAGGAAGAGGCTGGTCCCATGTTTATAGGAAGCGGCCAGTTCCATGTTTATAGGAAGCGGCCAGTCCCATGTTTATAGGAAGAGGCTGGTCCCATGTTTATAGGAAGCGGTCAGTCCCATGTTTATAGGAAGCAGCCGGTCCCATGTTTATAGAAAGCAGCCGGTCCCATGTTTATAGGAAGCGGTCGGTCCCATGTTTATAGGAAGTGGCTGGTCCCATGTTTATAGGAAGTGGCTGGTCCCATGTTTATAGGAAGTGGCTGGTCCCATGTTTATAGGAAGAGGCTGGTCCCATGTTTGTAGGAAGAGGCTGGTCCCATGTTTATAGGAAGTGGCTGGTCCCATGTTTATAGGAAGTGGCTGGTCCCATGTTTATAGGAAGAGGCTGGTCCCATGTTTATAGGAAGCGGTCGGTCCCATGTTTATAGGAAGCGGCCGGTCCCATGTTTATAGGAAGTGGCTGGTCCCATGTTTATAGGAAGCGGCCAGTCCCATGTTTATAGGAAGTGGCTGGTCCCATGTTTATAGAAAGCGGTCGGTCCCATGTTTGTAGGCAGCGGACGGTCCCATGTTTATAGGAAGCAGCTGGTCCCATGTTTATAGGAAGCGGCCAGTCCCATGTTTATAGGAAGTGGCCGGTCCCATGTTTATAGGAAGCGGTCGGTCCCATGTTTGTAGGAAGCGGACGGTCCCATGTTTATAGGAAGCGGTCGGTCCCATGTTTATAGGAAGCGGCCAGTCCCATGTTTATAGGAAGCGGTCGGTCCCATGTTTATAGGAAGTGGTCGGTCCCATGTTTATAGGAAGCGGTCGGTCCCATGTTTATAGGAAGTGGCCGGTCCCATGTTTATAGGAAGCGGTCGGTCCCATGTTTATAGGAAGTGGCTGGTCCCATGTTTATAGGAAGAGGCTGGTCCCATGTTTGTAGGAAGCAGTCGGTCCCATGTTTATAGGAAGCGGTCGGTCCCATGTTTGTAGGAAGCGGTCGGTCCCATGTTTGTAGGAAGTGGCTGGTCCCATGTTTATAGGATGCGGCCGGTCCCATGTTTATAGGAAGTGGCCGGTCCCATGTTTATAGGAAGCGGCTGGTCCCATGTTTATATGAAGCGGTCGGTCCCATGTTTGTAGGAAGCGGTCGGTCCCATGTTTATAGGAAGCGGTCGGTCCCATGTTTGTAGGAAGCGGTCGGTCCCATGTTTATAGGAAGCGGTCGGTCCCATGTTTATAGGAAGTGGTCGGTCCCATGTTTGTAGGAAGTGGCCGGTCCCATGTTTGTAGGAAGCGGTCGGTCCCATGTTTATATGATGGAGGAAATTCATACAAATGCAATGATAAATATATTTTACGCCGTTAACTATGAAGAAATGAAAACCTGAATACAACAGGGGTGGGAAATACCCCCAAACTCCCCAAAATCAGAATGATTTAATTGTTTGTTTAACCCTTTCAGTGCTAAAGAAGTCACCAATGCATTGCAAAGAGACATAGCACTATAGGGATTGCAAATCTTGTAGGGGTTAAAAAGCCCATTAAATTTAATTTAAATTTTCATTCCTCCCAAGTCAGAGTTGGTTCGCCTCTGACTTGTTCCCCCTCTGCGTTGTGCGTGTGTCCGGCAGCGAGTTATCAGGTGACAAAGCCCTAAACCATTCCTTTACATGACAGACAGTGGAGTGGCCTCAGAAGCTTGCACTCTTTAGAAGTAGTAAGAATAACCCTTCATAGCCCATTGCACCTCCCTGGCACTGAAGAGGGGACAGTACCCTAGTAAATACCCTCATGGTGATGCCACTTCTCTCTCTGGTTCTGAATCCTGACAAGGAGCAGCGAGGGAGCAAATCACAGAGATTATGGAGACGTTTCCCTGGATGTAGGATAATCCCCCCATTAACACGGCTTTCTCATGCACTTCCAATGGCAGAGGGGGATATTGTGACTTTCCCTGAGACCATTAGTGAACAATCGCACGAGGACAGAGAACACAAAACGTCCCCAGTAATGATGGATTTCACAGCAGGCCCATATTCCTTTGTTTATAGCAAATTCACAGCTATTAGACAGATTGAAAAGTATTTTTCCCCAAGTATTCCAATTAAACACAAAGAACTAACCTAAATGAACCTCTTCACAATGAGGTGCATTAATGAGACTAGTTAGCAGCGGCAGCTAATTATGTGCCTGCTATAGAGAGATATTGTGACTGGGGAGGTAACAGATTAAAACATTCTTTCCAGAGGAATTTCAAAACGGTGACATTTTGGATACAATTAAGGTCAGAAATAAATAGCCGTGTTTACGGTAGATTAAACCAGCAGATATGCAAATGGCGGGATATGTATTTAATTGTAACAATTTAACCTTGAAGCAGCGGGTCAGCTGTGGCCGGCCCAGTAAAAGCTTCATATAATTACACGTGTTGACCCTCCCGACCTCTCCCTTCAGCACATAGTCAATTTCCAGTGTTCAGGCAGAAACGGCAGAATTGTCAGATGGATTAAATCGAGGATTGGAAATGGCCCTTTAATGTTTTGTGAAGTTGGAGCTTTCAATGAGGAGCAGTTGGGCTGATTTACATTTGTAAAGAGAGGAATGCCAGACAAACAGAGGAACCATTTATTTTCCAACTGGGTAACTCTGGAAATGTATCCTTCTGCTCGCTAAATAGATGGAAGCAAAATGCCTAATAAAATGAAAAGGTTGAAAAGAATTAGTTTTGCTCTTAAAGGCAAATTGATCTGTTTAAGACAGAATGTGTTTGGGGATTGTGGGTTCCCCTACCACCTGATGATGTTGACTGAAACTTGTCATTATTTCGGCGCCCTCTAATCTGAAACTCGTTATATTTATAATGAGTTCAGGATAATGGGAGCCTGCGATACAAAGCAGCCGGCATTGCAGACAAATCAGATGTCTTTGCACACAGGCAATTTAGGTGTTGGGTTTGCTAAATCCTAAACATTACAACAGCACAATTACACCCTTTAAAGGTCAGCACATACACTAATGATTCGTCTTGTTGAGGCTCATGTAGTGAGAAAAGTGGAGGAATTCTGGGGTGAGCCAGCGGCACTATGGGAGACAAATAAACGATTCTCATTGAGACCTGAGAGGTTTCTAGTACATAGCAAAGCAATCCAAACTACACCTCTAAAGCATTCAAGGGGTTAAAACTTTATATAAATGGAGATTTTATTTTTTATCAATTGGTTTGCAGAGGAATTATTCCATTTTCTCTGTGCATATGGAGTTGCAATACCGGCCAGGGGCTTAATTTTACATATACAGTAATGTGCAAAAGTCTTAGGCAGGTGTAAAAATTCTGTAAAGTAAGAATGCTTTCAAAAATAGGCATTTTAATAGTTTATATTTATCAGTTAACAAAATGCATAGTGAGTGAACACAAGGAAAATCTAAATCAAATCAATATTTCGTGTGAACACCCTTTGCCTTCAGAACATCATCATTTCCTCTAGGTCCGCTTGCACCCAGACAGGGATTGTGTAGACATATAGTCAGGTGTATGATTAAACAATTATACCAAAGGTCCAGGCTCTTTTGAAGAATCACAAAGAAACAGACAGCGCTGAAGACTGTAGACGCAGTGGTAAACCAAGTAAACATAGTGAATCAGATGAAAGACCCATCTTACTTCTCAATCAGAAGATGTCCAGCAGAACCATCCACTCAGAATTGGCAGAAAAAAGTGGGATAATGGTCCACCCATCTACTGTCTGGAGAAGTCTGGTCAGAAGTGGTCTTCATGGAAGACTTGCGGCCAAAAAGCCAAACCTCTGGCGTAGAAACAAGGCCAAGTGACTCAACTGTTCATGAAAACACAGGAACTGGGGCGCAGAAAAATAGCAGCAGGACTCTGGACTGATGAGTTAAAAGGTTAAATATTTGGCTGTAATAGAAGGTTTGTTCTCCGATGGGCTGGAGAACGGTACAAGAATGAGTGTCTGCAGGCAACAGTGAAGCATGGCGGAGGTACCTTGCAAGTTTGGAGCTGCATTTCTGCAAATAGAGTTGGGGATTTGGTCAGAATTAACGGTCTCCTCAATGCTGAGAAGTACAGGCAGATATGTATCCATCATGTAAAACCATCAGGGAGGCATCTGATTGGCCCCAAATGTATTCAGCAGCATGACAACGACCCCAAACATACAGCTAAAGGCATTAGGAACAATCTTCAGTGTAAAGAAGAACAAGGAGTCCTGGAAGTGATGGTATGGACCCCACAGAGCCCTGATCTCAACATCATCCAGTCTGTCTGTGATTACATGAAGAGAGAGAACCAACTGAGGCCTAAATACACAGAGGAAATGTAATTACTTCTCCAAAATGTCTGGAACAACCTACCTGCCGAGTTCCTTACAAACTGTGTGCAATGTTACCTAGAACTGATGCTGTTTGGAACGCAAAGGGTCGTCACACCAAATACTGATTTGATTTAGATTTTTCTTCTGTTCCCTCACTATCATTCTGTTATTAACATGTCAATTGATGAAAGTTTTCTTACTTTACAGCATTCTTCACATCTGCCTAAGACTTTTGCACATTACTGTAGGTGAGATCCCAGTGACTCAGGACAGCAATGATATGAGGGTGAATGCACCATAGAGATTCCGCTATAACTCCTTCCACCTGCCTAATATCAAAGTACTAACCTACCAAATTCCTAACCTTAACACTGCAAAGTGGGGTGAATCCACATTCATCTAGTCTGTTTTACCTAATCATTCAGACAAAACCGTGCAGACGCTGGAGGAGTGTATGTCGGTATGTACTAATGTGATCATACGCTATAGTACATACCCTGCAGTGCAGACGCTGGAGGAGTGTGTGTCGGTATGTACTAATGTGATCATACGCTCTAGTACATACCCTGCAGTACAGACACTGGAGGAGTGTGTGTCGGTATGTACTAATGTGATCATACACTCTAGTACATACCCTGCAGTGCAGACGCTGGAGGAGTGTGTGTCGGTATGTACTAATGTGATCATACACTCTAGTACATACCCTGCAGTGCAGACGCTGGAGGAGTGTGTGTCTCTATGTACTAATGTGATCATACACTCTAGTACATACCCAGCAGTGCAGACGCTGGAGGAGTGTGTGTACCGGTATGTACTAATGTGATCATACGCTCTAGTACATACCCTGCAGTACAGATGCTGGAGGAGTGTGTGTCGGTATGTACTAATGTGATCATACGCTCTAGTACATACCCTGCAGTACAGATGCTGGAGGAGTGTGTGTCGGTATGTACTAATGTGATCATACGCTCTAGTACATACCCTGCAGTACAGACGCTGGAGGAGTGTGTTGGTATGTACTAATGTGATCATACGCTCTAGTACATACCCTGCAGTGCAGACGCTGGAGGAGTGTGTGTTGGTATGTACTAATGTGATCATACGCTCTAGTACATACCCTGCAGTACAGACACTGGAGGAGTGTGTGTACCGGTATGTACTAATATGATCATACGCTCTAGTACATACCCTGCAGTGCAGACGCTAGAGGAGTGTGTGTGTTGGTATGTACTAATGTGATCATACGCTCTAGTACATACCCTGCAGTGCAGACACTGGAGGAGTGAGTGTCGGTATGTACTAATGTGATCATACGCTCTAGTACATACCCTGCAGTACAGACGCTAGAGGAGTGTGTGTGTTGGTATGTACTAATGTGATCATACGCTCTAGTACATACCCTGCAGTGCAGACGTTGGAGGAGTGTGTGTCGGTATGTACTAATGTGATTATATGCTCTAGTACATACCCTGCAGTGCAGGCGATGGAGGAGTGTGTGCTGGTATGTACTAATGTGATCATACGCTCTAGTACATACCCTGCAGTGCAGACGTTGGAGGAGTGTGTGTCGGTATGTACTAATGTGATCATATGCTCTAGTACATACCCTGCAGTACAGACACTGGAGGAGTGTGTGTCGGTATGTACTAATGTGATCATACGCTCTAGTACATACCCTGCAGTACAGACACTGGAGGAGTGTGTGTCGGTATGTACTAATGTGATCATACGCTCTAGTACATACCCTGCAGTGCAGACGCTGGAGGAGTGTGTGCCGGTATGTACTAATGTGATCATACGCTCTAGTACATACCCTGCAGTACAGACACTGGAGGAGTGTGTGTCGGTATGTACTAATGTGATCATACGCTCTAGTACATACCCTGCAGTGCAGACGCTGAAGGAGTGTGTGCCGGTATGTACTAATGTGATCATACGCTCTAGTACATACCCTGCAGTGCAGACGCTGGAGGAGTGTGTGTCGGTATGTACTAATGTGATCATACACTCTAGTACATACCCTGCAGTGCAGACGCTGGAGGAGTGTGTGTCTCTATGTACTAATGTGATCATACACTCTAGTACATACCCAGCAGTGCAGACGCTGGAGGAGTGTGTGTACCGGTATGTACTAATGTGATCATACGCTCTAGTACATACCCTGCAGTACAGATGCTGGAGGAGTGTGTGTCGGTATGTACTAATGTGATCATACTCTCTAGTACATACCTTGCAGTGCAGACACTGGAGGAGTGTGTGTTGGTATGTACTAATGTGATCATACGCTCTAGTACATACCCTGCAGTACAGACACTGGAGGAGTGTGTGTACCGGTATGTACTAATGTGATCATACGCTCTAGTACATACCCTGCAGTGCAGACGCTAGAGGAGTGTGTGTGTTGGTATGTACTAATGTGATCATACGCTCTAGTACATACCCTGCAGTGCAGACACTGGAGGAGTGAGTGTCGGTATGTACTAATGTGATCATACGCTCTAGTACATACCCTGCAGTGCAGACGTTGGAGGAGTGTGTGTCGGTATGTACTAATGTGATCATATGCTCTAGTACATACCCTGCAGTGCAGGCGATGGAGGAGTGTGTGCTGGTATGTACTAATGTGATCATACGCTCTAGTACATACCCTGCAGTGCAGACGTTGGAGGAGTGTGTGTCGGTATGTACTAATGTGATCATATGCTCTAGTACATTCCCTGCAGTACAGACACTGGAGGAGTGAGTGTCGGTATGTACTAATGTTATCATACACTCTAGTACATACCCTGCAGTGCAGACACTGGAGGAGTGTGTGTGTCCGTATGTACTTATGTGATCATACGCTCTAGTACATACCCTGCAGTGCAGACGCTGGAGGAGTGTGTGTCGGTATGTACTAATGTGATCATACGCTCTAGTACATACCCTGCAGTGCAGACACTGGAGGAGTGTGTGTCAGTATGTACTAATGTGATCATACGCTCTAGTACATACCCTGCAGTGCAGACGCTGGAGGAGTGTGTGTCGGTATGTACTAATGTGATCATACGCTCTAGTACATACCCTGCAGTGCAGACGCTGGAGGAGTGTGTGTCGGTATGTACTAATGTGATCATACGCTCTAGTACATACTCTGCAGTGCAGACGCTGGAGGAGTGTGTGTTGGTATGTACTAATGTGATCATACGCTCTAGTACATACTCTGCAGTGCAGACGCTGGAGGAGTGTGTGTTGGTATGTACGAATGTGATCATATGCTCTAGTACATACCCTGCAGTGCAGACGTTGGAGGAGTGTGTGTAGGTATGTACTAATGTGATCATACGCTCTAGTACTTACCCTGCAGTGCAGACGCTGGAGGAGTGTGTGTCGGTATGTACTAATGTGATCATACACTCTAGTAAATACCCTGCAGTGCAGACACAGGAGGAGTGTGTGTCGGTATGTACTAATGTGATCATACGCTCTAGTACATACCCTGCAGTGCAGACGCTGGAGGAGTGTGTGTGTCGGTATGTACTAATGTGATCATACGCTCTAGTACATACCCTGCAGTACAGACGCTGGAGGAGTGGGTGCCGGTATGTACTAATGTGATCATACGCTCTAGTACATTCCCTGCAGTGCAGGCGCTGGAGGAGTGTGTGCCGGTATGTACTAATGTGATCATACGCTGTAGTACATTCCCTGCAGTGCAGGTGCTGGAGGAGTGTGTGTACCGGTATGTACTAATGTGTTCATACGCTCTAGTACATTCCCTGCAGTGCAGGCGCTGGAGGAGTGTGTGCCGGTATGTACTAATGTGATCATACGCTCTAGTACATTCCCTGCAGTGCAGGCGCTGGAGGAGTGTGTGTCGGTATGTACTAATGTGATCATATGCTCTACTACATACCCTGCAGTGCAGACGCTGGAGGAGTATGTGTGTTGGTATGTACTAATGTGATCATACGCTCTAGTACATACCCTGCAGTGCAGACACTGGAGGAGTGTGTGTCTGTATGTACTAATGTGATCATACTCTCTAGTACATACCCTGCAGTGCAGACGCTGAAGGAGTGTGTGTTGGTATGTACTAATGTGATCATACGCTCTAGTACATACCCTGCAGTGCAGACGCTGGAGGAGTGTGTATGTCGGTATGTACTAATGTGATCATACGCTCTAGTACATATCCTGCAGTACAGACGCTGGAGGTGTGTATGTCGGTATGTACTAATGTGATCATATGCTCTAGTACATTCCCTGCAGTGCAGATGCTGGAGGAGTGTGTGCTGGTATGGACTAATGTGATCACACGCTCTAGTACATTCCCTGCAGTGCAGACGCTGGAGGAGTGTGTGTCGGTATACTAATGTGATCATACCCTCTAGTACATACCCTGCAGTGCAGACGCTGGAGGAGTGTGTGTGTCGGTATGTACTAATGTGATCATACGCTCTAGTACATACCCTGCAGTACAGACGCTGGAGGAGTGTGTGTCGGTATGTACTAATGTGATCATACGCTGTAGTACATACCCTGCAGTGCAGACGCTGGAGGAGTGTGTGTCGGTATGTACTAATGTGATCATACGCTCTAGTACATACCCTGCAGTGCAGACGCTGGAGGAGTGTGTGTCGGTATGTACTAATGTGATCATACGGTCTAGTACATACCCTGCAGTGCAGATGCTGAAGGAGTGTGTGTTGGTATGTACTAATGTGATCATATGCTCTAGTACATACCCTGCAGTGCAGACGCTGGAGGACTGTGTGTGTCGGTATGTACTAATGTGATAATACGCTCTAGTACATACCCTGCAGTGCAGATGCTGAAGGAGTGTGTGTGTCGGTATGTACTAATGTGATCATACGCTCTAGTACATACCCTGCAGTGCAGATGCTGAAGGAGTGTGTGTTGGTATGTACTAATGTGATCATACGCTCTAGTACATACCCTGCAGTGCAGATGCTGGAGGAGTGTGTGTCGGTATGTACTAATGTGATCATACGCTCTAGTACATACCCTGCAGTACAGACGCTGGAGGAGTGTGTGTCGGTATGTACTAATGTGATCATACGCTCTAGTACATACCCTGCAGTGCAGATGCTGAAGGAGTGTGTGTTGGTATGTACTAATGTGATCATATGCTCTAGTACATACCCTGCAGTGCAGACGCTGGAGGAGTGTGTGTTGGTATGTACTAATGTGAACATACGCTCTAGTACATACCCTGCAGTGCAGATGCTGGAGGAGTGTGTGTTGGTATGTACTAATGTGATCATACGCTCTAGTACATACCCTGCAGTGCAGATGCTGAAGGAGTGTGTGTTGGTATGTACTAATGTGATCATACGCTCTAGTACATACCCTGCAGTGCAGACGCTGGAGGAGTGTGTGTAGGTATGTACTAATGTGATCATACGCTCTAGTACATACCCTGCAGTGCAGATGCTGAAGGAGTGTGTGTTGGTATGTACTAATGTGATCATACGCTCTAGTACATACCCTGCAGTGCAGATGCTGAAGGAGTGTGTGTCGGTATGTACTAATGTGATCATACGCTCTAGTACATACCCTGCAGTGCAGATGCTGAAGGAGTGTGTGTTGGTATGTACTAATGTGATCATACGCTCTAGTACATACCCTGCAGTGCAGACGCTGGAGGAGTGTGTGTCAGTGTGTACTAATGTGATCATATGCTCTAGTACATACCCTGCAGTGCAGACGCTGGAGGAGTGTGTGTCGGTATGTACTAATGTGATCATACGCTCTAGTACATACCCTGCAGTGCAGATGCTGAAGGAGTGTGTGTCGGTATGTACTAATGTGAACATACGCTCTAGTACATACCCTGCAGTGCAGATGCTGGAGGAGTGTGTGTCGGTATGTACTAATGTGATCATACGCTCTAGTACATACCCTGCAGTGTAGACGCTGGAGGAGTGTGTGTCGGTATGTACTAATGTGATCATACGCTCTAGTACACACCCTGCATTGATAGTGTGGTTAACTATGAAGTGAAGAGTGAGTCCAATGGACTAAGAACTAGGGCAATTTTGGATCAAACCAACTACACCAGAAGGGGCAAAGTATCTCTGTTTACAGAGTTTCCAGTGATTTTAATGAGGTTTTATGGTTTCATTTTCCTATAGAGCGACCGAGGGAATGAACACAATCACAACACTGTGTATCACAACACTGTGTACAGTACTGGAGACCTAGAGTATTGTGTACATTACCGGAGACCCCATCTCTAGAAGAATATAGATACTATAGAGTATTGTGTACAGTACCGGAGACCCCATCTCTAGAAGGATATAGATACTATAGAGTATTGTGTACAGTACTGGAGACCCCATCTCCAGAAGGATATAGATACTATACAGTATTGTGTACAGTACCGGAGACCCCATCTCTAGAAGGATATAGATACTATAGAGTGTTGTGTACAGTACCGGAGACCCCATCTCTAGAAGGATATAGATACTATAGAGTGTTGTGTACAGTACCGGAGACCCCATCTCCAGAAGGATATAGATACTATAGAGTATTGTGTACAGTACCGGAGACCCCATCTCTAGAAGAATATAGATACTATAGAGTATTGTGTACAGTACCGGAGACCCCATCTCTAGAAGGATATAGATACTATAGAGTATTGTGTACAGTACTGGAGACCCCATCTCCAGAAGGATATAGATACTATACAGTATTGTGTACAGTACCGGAGACCCCATCTCTAGAAGGATATAGATACTATAGAGTGTTGTGTACAGTACCGGAGACCCCATCTCCAGAAGGATATAGATACTATAGAGTATTGTGTACAGTACCGGAGACCCCATCTCTAGAAGGATATAGATACTCTAGAGTATTGTGTACAGTACAGGAGACCCCATCTCCAGAAGGATATAGATACTCTAGAGTATTGTGTACAGTACCGGAGACCCCATCTCCAGAAGGATATAGATACTGTAGAGTATTGTGTACAGTACCGGAGACCCCATCTCCAGAAGGATATAGATACTCTAGAGTATTGTGTACAGTACCGGAGACCCCATCTCCAGAAGGATATAGATACTGTAGAGTATTGTGTACAGTACCGGAGACCCCATCTCCAGAAGGATATAGATACTCTAGAGTATTGTGTACAGTACCGGAGACCCCATCTCTAGAAGGATATAGATACACTAGAGTATTGTGTACGGTACCGGAGACCCGATCTCCAGAAGGATATAGATACTCTAGAGTATTGTGTACAGTACCGGAGACCCCATCTCTAGAAGGATAGAGATACTCTAGAGTATTGTGTACAGTACCGGAGACCCCATCTCCAGAAAGATATAAATACTCTAGAGTATTGTGTACAGTACCGGAGACCCCATCTCTAGAAGGATATAGATACTATAGAGTATTGTGTACAGTACCGGAGACCCCATCTCCAGAAGGATATAGATACTATAGAGTATTGTGTACAGTACCGGAGACCTCATCTCCAGAAGGATATAGATACTCTAGAGTATTGTGTACAGTACAGGAGACCTCATCTACAGAAGGATATAGATACTATAGAGTATTGTGTACAGTACAGGAGACCTCATCTACAGAAGGATATAGATACTATAGAGTATTGTGTACAGTACCGGAGACCCCATCTCCAGAAGGATATAGATACTATAGAGTATTGTGTACAGTACAGGAGACCTCATCTACAGAAGGATATAGATACTCTAGAGTATTGTGTACAGTACAGGAGACCCCATCTCCAGAAGGATATAGATACTATAGAGTATTGTGTACAGTACAGGAGACCTCATCTACAGAAGGATATAGATACTATAGAGTATTGTGTACAGCACTAGAGACCCCATCTCCAGAAGGATATAGATACTATAGAGTATTGTGTACAGTACAGGAGACCCCATCTCCAGAAGGATATAGATATTCTAGAGTATTGTGTACAGTACAGGAGACCCCATCTCCAGAAGGGTATAGATACTATAGAGTATTGCGTACAGTACCGGAGACCCCATCTCCAGAAGGATATAGATACTCTAGAGTGTTGTGTACAGTACCGGAGACCCCATCTCCAGAAGGATATAGTTACTATAGAGTATTGTGTACAGCACTAGAGACCCCATCTTCAGAAGGATATAGATACTATAGAGTATTGTGTACGGTACTGGAGACCACATCTTCAGAAGGATATAGATACTCTCGAGTCACTAAAATGGTGACTGGTTTACAGTAAAAGAAATATCAGGACAGACTAAAGGATCTGAACATGTATAGCTCGGAGGAGAGAAGAGAGAGAGGGGATATGATAGACACATTCACATACATGAAGGGATTCAACAAACTGCAGGAGGGAAGAACATTTTAACAGGAGTAAAATGTTAGGACAAGAGGCCATAGTCTAAAACTAGAGGGACACAGGTTTAGATGTAATGTAAGAAAGTTTTACTTCACTGAGAGGGTATTAGATAAGTGGAATAGCCTACCAGCAGAAGTGGTAGAAGTTAATACAGTGACAGAAGTTAAGCATGCATGGGATAGGCATAAGGCTGTCCTTAACGTAAGAAAAGACCAAGGTAGGTCCTTTTGTCATACACAGTAGTTATGTAACTTATATGTGATTCCAATAAACAGATAAGTAATATTTCCTTAAGGCTGTATTTATATTTTTTGTGTAGAATTACTCAGACTTTACAAAATGAGTTGGTTCTATCCCCCAAAGAAAGGTCACTACTAACCAATCATTCATTCATTTCTCCCTTATTCTGCAGACAGATGATTGGTCCTGTGACCGGAAGGCGTGGGGCCACTTACCTCTGATTACAGAGCTGACAAGCAAAGCAGTCGAGATGATAAACATTGTCTTTTGCTCTCATCACCATCTCAAACGCAGGAATCAGTTTGCTGCAAGCAGCGCAGTTTCCCGTGACGCCGAACAACCTGCCGAGAAATAATATAAAAAGGACTTCAATGCCGATTTCATACCAAGAGACGGAGAAGTTCTCAGGAACGTGTATTCACTGCACAAAATCGACTCTTACTTCTGTTTTTAGCCAAACTTCTTATTTTACATGCTTTCTTACAGTGACCCCTCCCAGGGTCTTTGCCCTCCCATATTACCCTTATCCAGCACAAGCCCCACCACTCCAGGTCTACCCTGGACCTGACCTCCATCTTCAGCCTTCCCTGCTATGCCATGATTCCCTCAGTTCTCGAGCTCCTGCCCTCTCCCCACATCCTCTGGTTCCCATCCATAACTCCCCTTGTGACTATTCTGTTTTGCCAGCTCTATTACGTGAGATCCTCCATGGTCAATTCAGATCAGAAACAAGTCCATGTCTGAGGACTTCATAAGTGTCTGGTACTTAAGTACATTGTTCATTTCTCAGAAGTTTCTACCACTCCATGATACACCCCCAAACCCATCATGTCCTTCAGCCCCTATCTCATGTCCATGATTTATGTTATGACCATGACTCCCTCAGTTGTCTTCCATTTTAGTTCTTTACATCCTCTGTCTGTTCTCCTTATCTGCTCCCTTTCTATCTGACTCTTCTATCCCATGATTGCCCCCCCCCCCAATCCCCATGTTTCCCTTTTTTCTCCTATGCACACTAATGTTGCAGCTCTTAGAAGTATCAGTGCCTCTTATCTGCCACATTAACCTCTCTGGGTTGAAACCTACTAAATGCAGACACAGACCCTGGTTCCATATCATTCTAAGAAAGAACTGACTAGACAACGTTGCACCAACGAGAGAAGCCCGACTATCTGAAGGAACAGAAAATGGTACAGGTTCACCAAACAAACCCTGAACAGTTTCACTATTAGTAAATAGCCATGACTAATCATAAAAGTCTAACAATGGATGGACACAGCAAACTGGATTATTTAAGGTTTAGAGGGGAAAAAATCAACACCACAATTAAAAAAATGAAAATTGGGATGATTACACAACACTCTTCAATGACCTGGACACCTCTCCACACAAAGGGTTAATAGGAGCAGGACATTTTTATCAGAAGAAAAAAACTATTAAATATTTTTGTTTCAGTATAAAACTGAATTAATGTCACTCCTGGGAGATTACTCATTCAAAAGTTAATCCAGTTTATACTGTTAAAAGCAGTACAATGTCACTGTATAGATCACTGGTAAGATCTCACTTATGGACCCTATCTCCAGGATACAGAGAGGTACTAATGTCACTATATAGATCACTGGTAAGATCTCACCTAGAGTACAATGTACAGTACTACACACCATATCTCCAGGGTACAGAGAGGTACTAATGTCACTATATAGATCACTGGTAAGATCTCACCTAGAGTACAGTGTACAGTACTACACACCATATCTCCAGGGCACAGAGAGGTACTAATGTCACTATATAGATCACTGGTAAGATCTCACCTAGAGTACAGTGTACAGTACTACACACCATATCTACAGGGTACAGAGGGGTACTGATGTCACTATATAGATCACTGGTAAGATCTCACCTAGAGTACAGTGTACAGTTCTACACACCATATCTCCAGGGTACAGAGAGGTACTAATGTCACTATATAGATCACTGGTAAGATCTCACCTAGAGTACAGTGTACAGTTCTAAAGACCATATCTCCAGGGCACAAAGAGGTACTAATGTCACTATATAGATCACTGGTAAGATCTCACCTAGAGTACAGTGTACAGTTCTACACACCATATCTCCAGGGTACAGAGAGGTACTAATGTCACTATATAGATCACTGGTAAGATTTCACCTAGAGTACAGTGTACAGTTCTACACACCATATCTCCAGGGTACAGAGAGGTACTAATGTCACTATATAGATCACTGGTAAGATCTCACCTAGAGTACAGTGTACAGTTCTAAAGACCATATCTCCAGGGCACAAAGAGGTACTAATGTCACTATATAGATCACTGGTAAGATCTCACCTAGAGTACAGTGTACAGTTCTACACACCATATCTCCAGGGTACAGAGAGGTAATAATGTCACTATATAGATCACTGGTAAGATCTCACCTAGATTACAGTGTACAGTTCTACACACCATATCTCCAGGGTACAGAGAGGTACTAATGTCACTATATAGATCACTGGTAAGATCTCACCTAGAGTACAGTGTACAGTTCTACACACCATATCTCCAGGGCACAGAGAGGTACTAATGTCACTATATAGATCACTGGTAAGATCTCACCTAGAGTACAGTGTACAGTACTACACACCATATCTACAGGGTACAGAGGGGTACTGATGTCACTATATAGATCACTGGTAAGATCTCACCTAGAGTACAGTGTACAGTTCTAAAGACCATATCTCCAGGGCACAGAGAGGTACTAATGTCGCTATATAGATCACTGGTAAGATCTCACCTAGAGTACAGTGTACAGTTCTACACACCATATCTCCAGGGTACAGAGAGGTACTAATGTCACTATATAGATCACTGGTAAGATCTCACCTAGAGTACAGTGTACAGTACTACACACCTTATCTACAGGGTACAGAGGGGTACTGATGTCACTATATAGATCACTGGTAAGATCTCACCTAGAGTACAGTTTACAGTTCTACACACCATATCTCCAGGGTACAGAGAGGTACTAATATCACTATATAGATCACTGGTAAGATCTCACCTAGAGTGCAGTGTACAGTTCTACACACCATATCTCCAGGGTACAGACATGTACTAATGTCACTATATAGATCACTGGTAAGATATCATCTAGAGTACAGTGTACAGTTCTACACACTATATCTCCAGGATACAGAGAGGTAATAATGTCACTGTATAGATCACTTTTAAGATATCACCTAGAGTACAGTGTACAGTTCTACACACCATATCTCCAGGGTACAGAGAGGTACTAATGTCACTATATAGATCACCGGTAAGATCACACCTAGAGTACAGTGTACAGTTCTACACACCATATCTCCGGGGTACAGAGAGGTACTAATGTCATTATATAGATCACCGGTAAGATATCACCTAGAGTACAGTGTACAGTTCTACACACCATATCTCCAGAGTACAGAGAGGTACTAATGTCACTATATAGATCACTGGTAAGATATCACCTAGAGTACAGTGTACAGTACTACAGACCATATCTCCAGGGTACAGAGAGGTACTAATGTCACTATATAGATCATTGGTAAGATATCACCTAGAGTACAGTGTACAGTTCTACACACCATATCTCCAGGGTACAGAGAGGTACTAATGTCACTATATAGATCACTGGTAAGATCTCACCTAGAGTACAAAGTACAGTTCTACACACCATATCTCCAGGGTACAGAGAGGTACTAATGTCACTATATAGATCATTGGTAAGATATCACCTAGAGTACAGTGTACAGTACTACACACCATATCTCCAGGGTACAGAGAGGTACTAATGTCACTATATAGATCACTGGTAAGATCTCCCCTAGAGTACAGTGTACAGTTCTACACACCATATCTCCAGGGTTCAGAGAGGTACTAATGCCACTATATAGATACTGGCAAAGCACTACTGAGCAGTGTCAGTGAGTGTGTGTGTGGGGGGGTAATATAGGGATAAGACAGGTAGTCAGTGCTAGGGGAGGTGGGTAATGCATTGCAGAGCAGTGTCAGTGAGTGGGGAAGTAATGTTGGGTTAAGACAGGAAGTCAGTACTAGGTGAGGAGGGTAATGCATTGCAGAGCAGTGTCAGTGAGTGGGGAGGTAATGTAGAGATAAGACAGGAAGTCAGTACTAGGGGAGATGGGTAATGTATTACTGAGCAGTGTCAGTGAGTGGGAAGGTAATGTAGGGATAAGACAGGAAGTCAGTACTAGGGGAGGAGGGTAATGTATTGCTGATCAATATCAGTGAGTGGGGAAGTAATGTAGGGATAAGGCTGGAAGTCAGTGCTAGGGGAGGTGGGTAATGCATTACTGAGCAGTGTCAGTGAGTGGGAAGGTAATGTAGGGATAAGACAGGAAGTCAGTTCTAGGGGACATGGGAAATGCATTACTGAGCAGTGTCAGTGAGTGGGGAGGTAATGTAGGGATAAAACAGGTAGTCAGTACTAGGGGAGGTGGGTAATGCATTACTGAGCAGTGTCAGTGAGTGGGGAGGTAATGTAGGGATAAGACAGGAAGTCAGTGCTAGGGGAGGTGGGTAATGCTTTGCTGAGTAGTGTCAGTGAGTGGGGGAGGTAATGTAGGGATAAGACAGGAAGTCAGTACTAGGGGAGGTGGGTAATGTATTACTGAGCAGTGTCAGTGAGTGGGGAGGTAATGTAGGGATAAGATAGGAAGTCAGTGCTAGGGGAGGTGGGTAATGCATTGCTGAGCAGTGTCAGTGAGTGGGGAGGTAATGTAGGGATAAGACAGGAAGTCAGTGTTAGGGGAGGTGGGTAATGCATTGCTGAGCAGTGTCAGTGAGTGGGGAGGTAATGTAGGGATAAGACAGGAAGTCAGTGCTAGAGGAGGTGGGTAATGCATTACTGAGCAGTGTCAGTGAGTGGGGAGGTAATGTAGGGATAAGACAGGAAGTCAGTGCTAGGGGAGGTGGGTAATGTATTACTGAGCAGTGTCAGTGAGTGGGGAGGTAAAGTAGGGATAACACAGGAAGTCAGTCCTAGGGGAGGTGGGTAATGCATTACTGAGCAGTGCCAGTGAATGGGGTAGGTAATGTAGAGATAAGACAGGAAGTCAGTGCTAGGGGATGTGGGTAATACATTGCTGAGCAGTATCAGTGAGTGGGGAGGTAATGTAGAGATAAGACAGGAAGTCAGTGCTAGGGGATGTGGGTAATACATTGCTGAGCAATGTCAGTGAGTGGAGGAGGTAATGTAGGGATAAGACAGGAAGTCAGTACTAGGGGAGGTGGGTAATGCTTTAGTGAGCAGTGTCAGTGAGTGGGAGAGGTAATGTAGGGATAAGACAGGAAGTCAGTGCTAGGGGAGGCAAGTAATGCATTGTTGAGCAATGTCAGTGAGTGGGGAGGTAATGCAGGGATAAGACATGAAGTCAATGCTAGGGGAGGTTGGTAATGTATTGCTGAGCAGCGTCAGTGAGTGGTGAGGTAATGTAGGGATAAGACAGGAAGTCAGTACTAGGGGAGATGGGTAATGCTTTGCTGAGCAGTGTCAGTGAGTGGGGGAGGTAATGTAGGGATAAGACAGGAAGTCAGTGTTAGGGGAGGTGGGTAATGCATTGCTGAGCAGTGTCAGTGAGTGGGGAGGTAATGTAGGGATAAGACAGGAAGTCAGTGCTAGAGGAGGTGGGTAATGCATTACTGAGCAGTGTCAGTGAGTGGGGAGGTAATGTAGGGATAAGACAGGAAGTCAGTGCTAGGGGAGGTGGGTACTGTATTACTGAGCAGTGTCAGTGAGTGGGGAGGTAAAGTAGGGATAACACAGGAAGTCAGTGCTAGGGGATGTGGGTAATACATTACTGAGTAGTGTCAGTGAATTGGGGAGGTAATGTAGGGATAAGACAGGAAGTCAGTGCTAGGGGAGGCGGGTAATGCATTACTGAGCAGTGTCAGTGAGTGGGGAGGTAATGTAGGGATAAGACAGGAAGTCAGTGCTAGGTGAGGTGGGTAATGCATTACTGAGCAGTGTCAGTGAGTGGGGGAGGTAATGTAGGGATAAGACAGGAAGTCAGTGCTAGGTGAGGTGGGTAATGCATTACTGAGCAGTGTCAGTGAGTGGGGAGGTAATGTAGGGATAAGACAGGAAGTCAGTGCTAGGGGAGGTGGGTAATGCATTGCTGTGCAGTGTCAGTGAGTGGGGGAGGTAATGTTGGGATAAGACATGAAGTCAGTGCTAGGGGAGGTGGGTAATGCATTGCTGAGCAGTGTCAGTGAGTGGGGGAGGTAATGTAGGGATAAGACAGGAAGTCAGTGCTAGGGGAGGTGGGTAATGCATTGCTGAGCAGTGTCAATGAGTGGGGGAGATAATGTAGGTATACAATATGAATTATCTTTGAGATATCCATTTATTACTATCATTATCATCTACCTTATTGTTTTCAATGTAAAAATGTGTAATACAACATTTAGGAGATACTGTATGGTTTTTCCAAATCACTGAAGTTGTTTTTAGGTGATAACGTCTCTTTAAATAGTTGATACACACTCACTGTTTGATCCATGAGGCAGCAGAACTATCATTTGGGCCCCTATGTGGAAAAGTAAGAATTGTGTAAAAAATCTATTAGTGGAGTCAAAATATTATCAATCTACATGCAGAGATGTCATTACTGTTTCTTACTTGTTAAGAGCGTGAAAGGTTATTTTATAGAATTGTCTGACACCTGGGCACGTTCTATCCGAACCTCAAAACATGTCATACGTTAACTGGTATTAAATCCTGTTTTATCTCCAAAGAGTAGTACCAAAAGTTCTGATGTTAATACATCTGTGTAAATATTATATATATATATATATATATATATATATATATATATATATCGACACTCCCTATATTTCAAAGAAAATTTCTGTCGTTCTCTGAAAAGATGTTGATAATTTCATCAATTAAAAAAGTCATATTCTGCTTCTGAACAGGTCTACATAAATAAATAACAAAAAATGCAAAAAATTGATTTTATATTTAAATCAGAGTTTCCATATGTACTTATTTTCACATTTGGCCCAATAAAGTTAATACATTTACTTGTGTATGTGCCTATTCTCTCCTTTGCCTACTCCAGCACATAACGACCTGATGCGGGTATAAAACTCATTACACGCACATTACTGTGTATTAACATGAAATGTGGTAACAGAATTTAGTTGACAGAGAAATTAACCCCACGTGGAGCAGAGAGCGGACTCAGCACTGCAGTTTGTTCTCTAGAGCTCAGAACTTCCCCCAATTACGGACCATTTTAGAATGAAATCTGTTCTATGGTGGAAGCGTCTGGTTGTTCATCTCTATGATGACGTTATTCAGATGGAACATGACAGTAAATGAGGCTGTAAACTAAACGTACACAATGTCAGGAGGAGAAATGAGACAGGAGACTGAAGCGATAATAGAGATTATATCCATAGGGTGAAAGATGACATTACATTCCCAGTATAGGGAAACAGGATAAACCGTGTAATATACACAAAGGAAGCAGAATCATTCTGTAGCAATCGGACTCCACGTGGGGAACATATAAACACAACATTCCCTATCATCTGTGTGGCTGCACCGACGACCTCTCGTGTGGATAAACGTCCCCACAGAAATCAGTTGGTTTGTTACAGAATTTCTCCACTTTTGTGTATGTGCATACAGCCCTTAGAATTTGATTAGAATTGTAAATTATTCTATGTAATATATCAAACTACAGACCCCACAACCAGGAGAGGCAAAGGCCATGATTTATCACGGGATGAAATGTCAGTTGACTCACAAGACAGAAAAATGACAAGAATTCTTCATCTCATAGGGAAGCATGTATCAACATTTCACAAAAATATCACAAATTATCAGAATAAAAAGTTCTGTAATAGCAACTGTGAGACAACCGTGTGTATCATTATTATATAGATCAACTGTGAGACAACCGTGTGTATCATTATTATATAGATCGACTGTGAGACAACCGTGTGTGTCATTATTATATAGATCGACTGTGAGACAACCGTGTGTATCATTCTTATAGAGATCGACTGTGAGATGTCCATGTGTATAATTATTATATAGATCTACTGTGAGACAACCGTGTGTATCATTCTTATAGAGATCGACTGTGAGACGTCCGTGTGTATCATTATTATATAGATCGACTCTGAGACGTCTGTGTGTATCATTATTATATAGATCGACTGTGAGACAACCGTGTGTGTCATTATTATATAGATCGACTGTGAGACAACCGTGTGTATCATTCTTATAGAGATCGACTGTGAGATGTCCGTGTGTATCATTATTATATAGATCGACTGTGAGACAACCGTGTGTATCATTCTTATAGAGATCGACTGAGAGATGTCCGTGTGTATCATTATTATATAGATCAACTGTGAGACAACCGTGTGTATCATTATTATACAGAGATGATATAATAGTGACTGTGAGATGTCCGTGTGTATCATTATTATATAGATCGACTGTGAGACAACCGTGTGTATCATTCTTATAGAGATCGACTGAGAGATGTCCGTGTGTATCATTATTATTTAGATCGACTGTGAGACATCTGTGTGTATCATTATTATATAGATCGACTGTGAGACGTCCATGTGTATCATTATTATATAGATCAACTGTGAAATGTCTATGTGTATCATTATTATACAGAGATGATATAATACAGACTGTGAGACTTCTGTGTGTGTTATTATTATACAGAGATGATATAATAGTGACTGTGAGATGTCTGTGTGTATCATAATTATACAGAGATGATATAATAGTGACTGTGAGACGTCTGTGTGTATCATTATTATACAGAGATGATATAATAGTGACTGTGAGACGTCTGCGTGTATTATTATTATACAGAGATGATATGATAGTGACTGTGAGACGTCTGTGTGTATTATTATTATACAGAGATGATATAATAGTGACTGTGAGACGTCTGTGTGTGTTATTATTATACAGAGATGATATAATAGTGACTGTGAGACGTCTGTGTGTATTATTATTATACAGAGATGATATAATAGTGACTGTGAGACGTCTGTGTGTATTATTATTATACAGAGATGATATAATAGTGACTGTGAGACGTCTGTGTGTATTATTATTATACAGAGATGATATAATAGTGACTGTGAGAAGTCTGTGTGTATCATTATTATACAGAGATGATATAATACTGACTGTGAGACGTCTGTGTGTGTTATTATTATACAGAGATGATATAATAGTGACTGTGAGACGTCTGTGTGTATCATTATTATACAGAGATGATATAACAGTGACTGTGAGACGTCTGTGTGTATTATTATTATACAAAGATGATATAAAAGTGACTGTGAGACGTCTGTGTGTATTATTATTATACAGAGATGATATAATAGTGACTGTGAGACGTCTGTGTGTATCATTATTATACAGAGATGATATAACAGTGACTGTGAGATGTCTGTGTGTATTATTATTATACTGAGATGATATAACAGTGACTGTGAGACGTCTGTGTGTATTATTATTATACAGAGATGATATAACAGTGACTGTGAGACGTCTGTGTGTGTTATTATTATACAGAGATGATATAATAGTGACTGTGAGACGTCTGTGTGTGTTATTATTATACAGAGATGATATAATAGTGACTGTGAGACGTCTGTGTGTATCATTATTATACAGAGATGATATAATAGTGACTGTGAGACGTCTGTGTGTATTATTATTATACAGAGATGATATAATAGTGACTGTGAGAAATCTCTGTGTGTATTATTATTATTATACAGAGATGATATAATAGTGACTGTGAGACGTCTGTGTGTATTATTATTATTATACAGAGATGATATAACAGTGACTGTGAGACGTCTGTGTATATTATTATTATACAGAGATGATATAATAGTGACTGTGAGACGTCTGTGTGTATTATTATTATACAGAGATGATATAATAGTGACTGTGAGACGTCTGTGTGTGTTATTATTATACAGAGATGATATGATAGTTACTGTGAGATGTGTGTATTATTATTATACAGAGATGATATAATAGTGACTGTGAGACGTCTGTGTGTGTTATTATTATACAGAGATTATATAATAGTGACTGTGAGACGTCTGTGTGTGTTATTATTATACAGAGATGATATAATAGTGACTGTGAGACGTCTGTGTGTATCATTATTATACAGAGATGATATAATAGTGACTGTGAAACGTCTGTGTGTATTATTATTATACAGAGATGATATGATAGTGACTGTGAGACGTCTGTGTGTATCATTATTATACAGAGATGATATAATAGTGACTGTGAGACGTCTGTGTGTATCATTATTATACAGAGATGATATAATAGTGACTGTGAGACGTCTGTGTGTGTTATTATTATACAGAGATGATATAATAGTGACTGTGAGACGTCTGTGTGTGTTATTATTATACAGAGATGATATAATAGTGACTGTGAGACGTCTGTGTGTGTTATTATTATACAGAGATGATATAATAGTGACTGTGAGACGTCTGTGTGTGTTATTATTATACAGAGATGATATAATAGTGACTGTGAGACGTCTGTGTGTATCATTATTATACAGAGATGATATAATAGTGACTGTGAGACGTCTGTGTGTATCATTATTATACAGAGATGATATAATAGTGACTATGAGACGTCTGTGTGTATCATTATTATACAGAGATGATATAATAGTGACTGTGAGACGTCTGTGTGTGTTAATATTATACAGAGATGATATAATAGTGACTGTGAGACGTCTGTGTGTGTTATTATTATACAGAGATGATATAATAGTGACTGTGAGATGTCTGTGTGTATTATTATTATTATTATACAGAGATGATATAATAGTGACTGTGAGACGTCTGTGTGTATTATTATTATACAGAGATGATATAATAGTGACTGTGAGACGTCCGTGTGTATTATTATTATACAGAGATGATATAATAGTGACTGTGAGACGTCTGTGTGTGTATCATTATTATACAGAGATGATATAATAGTGACTGTGAGACGTCTGTGTGTATTATTATTATTATACAGAGATGATATAATAGTGACTGTGAGACGTCTGTGTGTATCATTATTATACAGAGATGATATAATAGTGACTGTGAGACGTCTGTGTGTATTATTATTATACAGAGATGATATAATAGCGACTGTGAGACGTCTGTGTGTGTTATTATTATACAGAGATGATATAATAGTGACTGTGAGACGTCTGTGTGTATCATTATTATACAGAGATGATATAATAGTGACTGTGAGACGTCTGTGTGTGTTATTATTATACAGAGATGATATAATAGTGACTGTGAGACGTCTGTGTGTATTATTATTATACAGAGATGATATAATAGTGACTGTGAGACGTCTGTGTGTATCATTATTATACAGAGATGATATAATAGTGACTGTGAGATGTCTGTGTGTATCATTATTATACAGAGATGATATAATACAGACTGTGAGACGTCTGTGTGTATTATTATTATACAGAGATGATATAATAGTGACTGTGAGACGTCTGTGTGTATTATTATTATACATAGGTGATATAATAGTGACTGTGAGACGTCTGTGTGTATTATTATTATACAGAGATGATATAATAGTGACTGTGAGAAGTCTGTGTGTATTATTATTATACAGAGATGATATAATAGTGACTGTGAGACGTCTGTGTGTATTTTTATTATACAGAGATGATATAATAGTGACTGTGAGACGTCTGTGTGTATTATTATTATACAGAGATGATATAATAGCGACTGTGAGACGTTTGTGTGTATCATTATTATACAGAGATGATATAATAGCGACTGGGAGACGTCTGTGTGTATTATTATTATACAGAGATGATATAATAGTGACTGTGAGACGTCTGTGTGTATCATTATTATACAGAGATGATATAATAGTGACTGTGAGACGTCTGTGTGTATTATTATTATACAGAGATGATATGATAGTGACTGTGAGACGTCTGTGTGTATTATTATTATACAGAGATGATATAATAGTGACTGTGAGACGTCTGTGTGTATTATTATTATACGGAGATGATATCATAGTGAATGTGAGATGTCCGTGTGTGTTATTATTATACAGAGATGATATAATAGTGACTGTGAGACGTCTGTGTTATTATTATTATACAGAGATGATATAATAGTGACTGTGAGATGTCTGTGTTATTATTATTATTATACAGAGATGATATAATAGTGACTGTGAGAAGTCTGTGTGTATTATTATTATTATACAGAGATGATATAATAGTGACTGTGAGACGTCTGTGTGTATTATTATTATACAGAGATGATATAATAGTGACTGTGAGAAGTCTGTGTGTATTATTATTATACAGAGATGATATAATAGTGACTGGGAGATGTCTGTGTGTGTTATTATTATACAGAGATGATATAATAGTGACTGTGAGACGTCTGTGTGTATCATTATTATACAGAGATGATATAATAGTGACTGTGAGACGTCTGTGTGTATCATTATTATACAGAGATGATATGATAGTGACTGTGAGACGTCTGTGTGTATTATTATTATACAGAGATGATATAATAGTGACTGTGAGACGTCTGTGTGTGTTATTATTATACAGAGATGATATAACAGTGACTGTGAGACGTCTGTGTGTATTATTATTATACAGAGATGATATAATAGTGACTGTGAGATGTCTGTGTGTATTATTATTATACAGAGATGATATAATAGTGACTGTGAGACGTCTGTGTGTATTATTATTATTATTATACAGAGATGATATAATAGTGACTGTGAGACGTCCATGTGTATCATTATTATACAGAGATGATATAATAGTGACAATGAGACGTCTGTGTGTATTATTATTATACAGAGATGATATAATAGTGACTGTGAGACGTCTGTGTGTATTATTATTATACAGAGATGATATAATAGTGACTGTGAGACATCTCTGTGTGTATTATTATTATTATACAGAGATGATATAATAGTGACTGTGAGACGTCTGTGTGTATCATTATTATACAGAGATGATATAATAGTGACTGTGAGACGTCTGTGTGTGTTATTATTATACAGAGATGATATAATAGTGACTGTGAGATGTCTGTGTGTATTATTATTATACAGAGATGATATAATAGTGACTGTGAGACGTCTGTGAGACATCTGTGTGTATTATTATTATACAGAGATGATATAATAGTGACTGTGAGACGTCTGTGTGTATCATTATTATACAGAGATGATATAATAGTGACTGTGAGACGTCTGTGTGTATTATTATTATACGGAGATGATATAATAGTGACTGTGAGACGTCTGTGTGTATCATTATTATACAGTGATGATATAATAGTGACTGTGAGACGTCTGTGTGTATCATTATCATACAGAGATGATATAATAGTGACTGTGAGACGTCTGTGTGTGTTATTATTATACAGAGATGATATAATAGTGACTGTGAGACGTCTGTGTGTGTTATTATTATACAGAGATGATATAATAGTGACTGTGAGACGTCTGTGTGTATTATTATTATACAGAGATGATATAATAGTGACTGTGAGACGTCTGTGTGTGTTATTATTATACAGAGATGATATAATAGTGACTGTGAGACGTCTGTGTGTGTTATTATTATACAGAGATGATATAATAGTGACTGTGAGACGTCTGTGTGTATTATTATTATACAGAGATGATATAATAGTGACTGTGAGACGTCTGTGTGTATTATTATTATACAGAGATGATATAATAGTGACTGTGAGACGTCTGTGTGTATTATTATTATTATACAGAGATGATATAATAGTGTCTGTGAGACGTCTGTGTGTGTTATTGTTATACAGAGATGATATAATACTGACTGTGAGATGTCTGTGTTATTATTATTATACAGAGATGATATAATAGTGACTGTGAGACGTCTGTGTGTATTATTATTATACAGAGATGATATAATAGTGACTGTGAGATGTCTGTGTGTATTATTATTATACAGAGATGATATAATAGTGACTGTGAGACGTCTGTGTGTATTATTATTATTATTATACAGAGATGATATAATAGTGACTGTGAGACGTCCATGTGTATCATTATTATACAGAGATGATATAATAGTGACAATGAGACGTCTGTGTGTATTATTATTATACAGAGATGATATAATAGTGACTGTGAGACGTCTGTGTGTATTATTATTATACAGAGATGATATAATAGTGACTGTGAGACATCTCTGTGTGTATTATTATTATTATACAGAGATGATATAATAGTGACTGTGAGACGTCTGTGTGTATCATTATTATACAGAGATGATATAATAGTGACTGTGAGACGTCTGTGTGTGTTATTATTATACAGAGATGATATAATAGTGACTGTGAGATGTCTGTGTGTATTATTATTATACAGAGATGATATAATAGTGACTGTGAGACGTCTGTGTGTATCATTATTATACAGAGATGATATAATAGTGACTGTGAGACGTCTGTGTGTATTATTATTATACGGAGATGATATAATAGTGACTGTGAGACGTCTGTGTGTATCATTATTATACAGAGATGATATAATAGTGACTGTGAGACGTCTGTGTGTATCATTATCATACAGAGATGATATAATAGTGACTATGAGACGTCTGTGTGTGTTATTATTATACAGAGATGATATAATAGTGACTGTGAGACGTCTGTGTGTGTTATTATTATACAGAGATGATATAATAGTGACTGTGAGACGTCTGTGTGTATTATTATTATACAGAGATGATATAATAGTGACTGTGAGACGTCTGTGTGTGTTATTATTATTATACAGAGATGATATAATAGTGACTGTGAGACGTCTGTGTGTGTTATTATTATACAGAGATGATATAATAGTGACTGTGAGACGTCTGTGTGTATTATTATTATACAGAGATGATATAATAGTGACTGTGAGACGTCTGTGTGTATTATTATTATACAGAGATGATATAATAGTGACTGTGAGACGTCTGTGTGTATTATTATTATTATACAGAGATGATATAATAGTGTCTGTGAGACGTCTGTGTGTGTTATTATTATACAGAGATGATATAATACTGACTGTGAGATGTCTGTGTTATTATTATTATACAGAGATGATATAATAGTGACTGTGAGACGTCTGTGTGTATTATTATTATACAGAGATGATATAATAGTGACTGTGAGATGTCTGTGTGTATTATTATTATACAGAGATGATATAATAGTGACTGTGAGATGTCTGTGTGTGTTATTATTATACAGAGATGATATAATAGTGACTGTGAGACGTCTGTGTGTATTATTATTATACAGAGATGATATAATAGTGACTGTGAGACGTCTGTGTGTATTATTATTATACAGAGATGATATAATAGTGACTGTGAGACGTCTGTGTGTATTATTATTATTATACAGAGATGATATAATAGTGTCTGTGAGACGTCTGTGTGTGTTATTATTATACAGAGATGATATAATACTGACTGTGAGATGTCTGTGTTATTATTATTATACAGAGATGATATAATAGTGACTGTGAGACGTCTGTGTGTATTATTATTATACAGAGATGATATAATAGTGACTGTGAGACGTCTGTGTGTATTATTATTATTATACAGAGATGATATAATAGTGTCTGTGAGACGTCTGTGTGTGTTATTATTATACAGAGATGATATAATAGTGACTGTGAGACGTCTGTGTGTATTATTATTATACAGAGATGATATAATAGTGACTGTGAGACGTCTGTGTGTATCATTATTATACAGAGATGATATAATAGTGACTGTGAGACGTCTGTGTGTATCATTATTATACAGAGATGATATAATAGTGACTGTGAGACGTCTGTGTGTATCATTATTATACAGAGATGATATAATAGTGACTGTGAGACGTCTGTGTGTATCATTATTATACAGAGATGATATAATAGTGACTGTGAGACGTCCATGTGTATCATTATTATATAGATCAACTGTGAGACGTCTGTGTGTATTATAATTATACAGAGATGATATAATAGTGACTGTGAGACGTCCATGTGTATCATTATTATACAGAGATGATATAATAGTGACTGTGAGACGTCCATGTGTATCATTATTATATAGATCAACTGTGAGACGTCTGTGTGTATTATTATTATACAGAGATGATATAATAGTGACTGTGAGACATCTGTGTGTATTATTATTATACAGAGATGATATAATAGTGACTGTGAGACGTCTGTGTGTATCATTATTATACGGAGATGATATAATAGTGACTGTGAGACGTCTGTGTGTATTATTATTATACAGAGATGATATAATAGTGACTGTGAGACGTCTGTGTTATTATTATTATACAGAGATGATATAATAGTGACTGTGAGATGTCTGTGTTATTATTATTATTATACAGAGATGATATAATAGTGACTGTGAGAAGTCTGTGTGTATTATTATTATTATACAGAGATGATATAATAGTGACTGTGAGACGTCTGTGTGTATTATTATTATACAGAGATGATATAATAGTGACTGTGAGAAGTCTGTGTGTATTATTATTATACAGAGATGATATAATAGTGACTGGGAGATGTCTGTGTGTGTTATTATTATACAGAGATGATATAATAGTGACTGTGAGACGTCTGTGTGTATCATTATTATACAGAGATGATATAATAGTGACTGTGAGACGTCTGTGTGTATCATTATTATACAGAGATGATATGATAGTGACTGTGAGACGTCTGTGTGTATTATTATTATACAGAGATGATATAATAGTGACTGTGAGACGTCTGTGTGTGTTATTATTATACAGAGATGATATAACAGTGACTGTGAGACGTCTGTGTGTATTATTATTATACAGAGATGATATAATAGTGACTGTGAGATGTCTGTGTGTATTATTATTATACAGAGATGATATAATAGTGACTGTGAGACGTCTGTGTGTATTATTATTATTATTATACAGAGATGATATAATAGTGACTGTGAGACGTCCATGTGTATCATTATTATACAGAGATGATATAATAGTGACAATGAGACGTCTGTGTGTATTATTATTATACAGAGATGATATAATAGTGACTGTGAGACGTCTGTGTGTATTATTATTATACAGAGATGATATAATAGTGACTGTGAGACATCTCTGTGTGTATTATTATTATTATACAGAGATGATATAATAGTGACTGTGAGACGTCTGTGTGTATCATTATTATACAGAGATGATATAATAGTGACTGTGAGACGTCTGTGTGTGTTATTATTATACAGAGATGATATAATAGTGACTGTGAGATGTCTGTGTGTATTATTATTATACAGAGATGATATAATAGTGACTGTGAGACGTCTGTGAGACATCTGTGTGTATTATTATTATACAGAGATGATATAATAGTGACTGTGAGACGTCTGTGTGTATCATTATTATACAGAGATGATATAATAGTGACTGTGAGACGTCTGTGTGTATTATTATTATACGGAGATGATATAATAGTGACTGTGAGACGTCTGTGTGTATCATTATTATACAGTGATGATATAATAGTGACTGTGAGACGTCTGTGTGTATCATTATCATACAGAGATGATATAATAGTGACTGTGAGACGTCTGTGTGTGTTATTATTATACAGAGATGATATAATAGTGACTGTGAGACGTCTGTGTGTGTTATTATTATACAGAGATGATATAATAGTGACTGTGAGACGTCTGTGTGTATTATTATTATACAGAGATGATATAATAGTGACTGTGAGACGTCTGTGTGTGTTATTATTATACAGAGATGATATAATAGTGACTGTGAGACGTCTGTGTGTGTTATTATTATACAGAGATGATATAATAGTGACTGTGAGACGTCTGTGTGTATTATTATTATACAGAGATGATATAATAGTGACTGTGAGACGTCTGTGTGTATTATTATTATACAGAGATGATATAATAGTGACTGTGAGACGTCTGTGTGTATTATTATTATTATACAGAGATGATATAATAGTGTCTGTGAGACGTCTGTGTGTGTTATTGTTATACAGAGATGATATAATACTGACTGTGAGATGTCTGTGTTATTATTATTATACAGAGATGATATAATAGTGACTGTGAGACGTCTGTGTGTATTATTATTATACAGAGATGATATAATAGTGACTGTGAGATGTCTGTGTGTATTATTATTATACAGAGATGATATAATAGTGACTGTGAGACGTCTGTGTGTATTATTATTATTATTATACAGAGATGATATAATAGTGACTGTGAGACGTCCATGTGTATCATTATTATACAGAGATGATATAATAGTGACAATGAGACGTCTGTGTGTATTATTATTATACAGAGATGATATAATAGTGACTGTGAGACGTCTGTGTGTATTATTATTATACAGAGATGATATAATAGTGACTGTGAGACATCTCTGTGTGTATTATTATTATTATACAGAGATGATATAATAGTGACTGTGAGACGTCTGTGTGTATCATTATTATACAGAGATGATATAATAGTGACTGTGAGACGTCTGTGTGTGTTATTATTATACAGAGATGATATAATAGTGACTGTGAGATGTCTGTGTGTATTATTATTATACAGAGATGATATAATAGTGACTGTGAGACGTCTGTGTGTATCATTATTATACAGAGATGATATAATAGTGACTGTGAGACGTCTGTGTGTATTATTATTATACGGAGATGATATAATAGTGACTGTGAGACGTCTGTGTGTATCATTATTATACAGAGATGATATAATAGTGACTGTGAGACGTCTGTGTGTATCATTATCATACAGAGATGATATAATAGTGACTATGAGACGTCTGTGTGTGTTATTATTATACAGAGATGATATAATAGTGACTGTGAGACGTCTGTGTGTGTTATTATTATACAGAGATGATATAATAGTGACTGTGAGACGTCTGTGTGTATTATTATTATACAGAGATGATATAATAGTGACTGTGAGACGTCTGTGTGTGTTATTATTATTATACAGAGATGATATAATAGTGACTGTGAGACGTCTGTGTGTGTTATTATTATACAGAGATGATATAATAGTGACTGTGAGACGTCTGTGTGTATTATTATTATACAGAGATGATATAATAGTGACTGTGAGACGTCTGTGTGTATTATTATTATACAGAGATGATATAATAGTGACTGTGAGACGTCTGTGTGTATTATTATTATTATACAGAGATGATATAATAGTGTCTGTGAGACGTCTGTGTGTGTTATTATTATACAGAGATGATATAATACTGACTGTGAGATGTCTGTGTTATTATTATTATACAGAGATGATATAATAGTGACTGTGAGACGTCTGTGTGTATTATTATTATACAGAGATGATATAATAGTGACTGTGAGATGTCTGTGTGTATTATTATTATACAGAGATGATATAATAGTGACTGTGAGATGTCTGTGTGTGTTATTATTATACAGAGATGATATAATAGTGACTGTGAGACGTCTGTGTGTATTATTATTATACAGAGATGATATAATAGTGACTGTGAGACGTCTGTGTGTATTATTATTATACAGAGATGATATAATAGTGACTGTGAGACGTCTGTGTGTATTATTATTATTATACAGAGATGATATAATAGTGTCTGTGAGACGTCTGTGTGTGTTATTATTATACAGAGATGATATAATACTGACTGTGAGATGTCTGTGTTATTATTATTATACAGAGATGATATAATAGTGACTGTGAGACGTCTGTGTGTATTATTATTATACAGAGATGATATAATAGTGACTGTGAGACGTCTGTGTGTATTATTATTATTATACAGAGATGATATAATAGTGTCTGTGAGACGTCTGTGTGTGTTATTATTATACAGAGATGATATAATAGTGACTGTGAGACGTCTGTGTGTATTATTATTATACAGAGATGATATAATAGTGACTGTGAGACGTCTGTGTGTATCATTATTATACAGAGATGATATAATAGTGACTGTGAGACGTCTGTGTGTATCATTATTATACAGAGATGATATAATAGTGACTGTGAGACGTCTGTGTGTATCATTATTATACAGAGATGATATAATAGTGACTGTGAGACGTCTGTGTGTATCATTATTATACAGAGATGATATAATAGTGACTGTGAGACGTCCATGTGTATCATTATTATATAGATCAACTGTGAGACGTCTGTGTGTATTATAATTATACAGAGATGATATAATAGTGACTGTGAGACGTCCATGTGTATCATTATTATACAGAGATGATATAATAGTGACTGTGAGACGTCCATGTGTATCATTATTATATAGATCAACTGTGAGACGTCTGTGTGTATTATTATTATACAGAGATGATATAATAGTGACTGTGAGACATCTGTGTGTATTATTATTATACAGAGATGATATAATAGTGACTGTGAGACGTCTGTGTGTATCATTATTATACGGAGATGATATAATAGTGACTGTGAGACGTCTGTGTGTATTATTATTATACGGAGATGATATAATAGTGACTGTGAGATGTCTGTGTGTATCATTATTATACAGAGATGATATAATAGTGACTGTGAGACGTCTGTGTGTATCATTATCATACAGAGATGATATAATAGTGACTATGAGACGTCTGTGTGTGTTATTATTATACAGAGATGATATAATAGTGACTGTGAGACGTCTGTGTGTGTTATTATTATACAGAGATGATATAATAGTGACTGTGAGACGTCTGTGTGTATTATTATTATACAGAGATGATATAATAGTGACTGTGAGACGTCTGTGTGTGTTATTATTATTATACAGAGATGATATAATAGTGACTGTGAGACGTCTGTGTGTGTTATTATTTTACAGAGATGATATAATAGTGACTGTGAGACGTCTGTGTGTATTATTATTATACAGAGATGATATAATAGTGACTGTGAGATGTCTGTGTGTATTATTATTATACAGAGATGATATGATAGTGACTGTGAGACGTCCGTGTGTATTATTATTATTATACAGAGATGATATAATAGTGACTGTGAGACGTCTGTGTGTGTTATTATTATACAGAGATGATATAATACTGACTGTGAGATGTCTGTGTTATTATTATTATACAGAGATGATATAATAGTGACTGTGAGATGTCTGTGTGTATTATTATTATACAGAGATGATATAATAGTGACTGTGAGATGTCTGTGTGTATTATTATTATACAGAGATGATATAATAGTGACTGTGAGATGTCTGTGTTATTATTATTATACAGAGATGATATAATAGTGACTGTGAGACGTCTGTGTGTATTATTATTATACAGAGATGATATAATAGTGACTGTGAGACGTCTGTGTGTATCATTATTATACAGAGATGATATAATAGTGACTGTGAGACGTCTGTGTGTATCATTATTATACAGAGATGATATAATAGTGACTGTGAGACGTCTGTGTGTATCATTATTATACAGAGATGATATAATAGTGACTGTGAGACGTCTGTGTGTATCATTATTATACAGAGATGATATAATAGTGACTGTGAGACGTCCATGCGTATCATTATTATATAGATCAACTGTGAGACGTCTGTGTGTATTATTATTATACAGAGATGATATAATAGTGACTGTGAGACGTCCATGTGTATCATTATTATACAGAGATGATATAATAGTGACTGTGAGACGTCCATGTGTATCATTATTATATAGATCAACTGTGAGACGTCTGTGTGTGTTATTATTATACAGAGATGATATAATAGTGACTGTGAGACGTCCATGTGTATCATTATTATATAGATCAACTGTGAGATGTCTGTGTGTATTATTATTATACAGAGATGATATAATAGTGACTGTGAGACGTCTGTGTGTATTATTATTATACAGAGATGATATAATAGTGACTGTGAGACGCCTGTGTATTATTATTATACAGAGGATACATCTCAGTAACTCTTAACTTTTTCTTATGTCAACACAGAGGTCTCTGTCACTATCATAACGATCTGTATCCTTATTCATTATTCTGTAAAAATGTTAATAAGTACGAATAGTTTGCAAATAAAAACCCCTCTGAGATTATGAAACGTATAGGGACGAAAAATTTGATATGTGAGTAAAAGTCTCTAGTTCGTAGCTTATTGTCAATAAGACGGCCTTCACTGACCAACATTTTTAGACATTTGATCATTCTGTTTGTTCAAAGTTGTGTTATTTTGTTGTGATACTGTTGATATGTACATTTCTGTGGGTCGTATGCTGGAACATAATCGTGTAGAAATTCTGGGGAAAATGAAGTGTACTATAAGGGAGAACATAAACAGAGATTTTGACTGTCTGAGTCCTAGAGAGATCTGTAATGCATTGTAAATACTTTCTCAGGGGATTAATACAAAATGAGTAATTTAGTAACAACTGCATCTACAATCTGTTTTTATCAGTGTGAGAGTGACACATCAGCACATTTCACATGGGAGCTTTGTGTCCTACAGGAATTCCAGGAGAAGACTCCTACAGTGTAATAAACTCACCTCACGTACCAGGAGAAGAATCCTACAGTGTAATAAACTCACCTCACATACCAGGAGAAGAATCCTACAGTGTAATAAACTCACCTCACGTACCAGGAGAACAATCCTACAGTGTAATAAACTCACCTCACATACCAGGAGAACAATCCTACAGTGTAATAAACTCACCTCACATACCAGGAGAAGAATCCTACAGTGTAATAAACTCACCTCACATACCAGGAGAAGACTCCTACAGTGTAATAAACTCACCTCACATACCAGGAGAAGACTCCTACAGTGTAATAAAGTCACCTCACATACCAGGAGAACAATCCTACAGTGTAATAAACTCACCTCACATACCAGGAGAAGACTCCTACAGTGTAATAAAGTCACCTCACATACCAGGAGAACAATCCTACAGTGTAATAAACTCACCTCACATACCAGGAGAACAATCCTACAGTGTAATAAACTCACCTCACATACCAGGAGAAGACTCCTACAGTGTAATAAACTCACCTCACATACCAGGAGAACAATCCTACAGTGTAATAAACTCACCTCACATACCAGGAGAAGAATCCTACAGTGTAATAAACTCACCTCACATACCAGGAGAAGACTCCTACAGTGTAATAAAGTCACCTCACGTACCAGGAGAAGAATCCTACAGTGTAATAAACTCACCTCACATACCAGGAGAAGACTCCTACAGTGTAATAAACTCACCTCACATACCAGGAGAAGAATCCTACAGTGTAATAAACTCACCTCACATACCAGGAGAAGAATCCTACAGTGTAATAAACTCACCTCACGTACCAGGAGAACAATCCTACAGTGTAATAAACTCACCTCACATACCAGGAGAAGACTCCTACAGTGTAATAAACTCACCTCACATACCAGGAGAACAATCCTACAGTGTAATAAACTCACCTCACATACCAGGAGATGAATCCTACAGTGTAATAAACTCACCTCACGTACCAGGAGAAGAATCCTACAGTGTAATAAGCTCACCTCACATACCAGGAGAACAATCCTACAGTGTAATAAACTCACCTCACCTACCAGGAGAACAATCCTACAGTGTAATAAACTCACCTCACATACCAGGAGAACAATCCTACAGTGTAATAAACTCACCTCACATACCAGGAGAACAATCCTACAGTGTAATAAACTCACCTCACATACCAGGAGAACAATCCTACAGTGTAATAAACTCACCTCACATACCAGGAGAACAATCCTACAGTGCAATAAACTCACCTCACATACCAGGAGAACAATCCTACAGTGTAATAAACTCACCTCACATACCAGGAGAACAATCCTACAGTGTAATAAACTCACCTCACATACCAGGAGAACAATCCTACAGTGTAATAAACTCACCTCACATACCAGGAGATGAATCCTACAGTGTAATAAACTCACCTCACGTACCAGGAGAAGAACCCTACAGTGTAATAAACTCACATCACATACCAGGAGAACAATCCTACAGTGTAATAAACTCACCTCACCTACCAGGAGAACTATCCTACAGTGTAATAAACTCACCTCACGTACCAGGAGAACAATCCTACAGTGTAATAAACTCACCTCACATACCAGGAGAAGAATCCTACAGTGTAATAAACTCACCTCACATACCAGGAGAACAATCCTACAGTGTAATAAACTCACCTCACATACCAGGAGAAGAATCCTACAGTGTAATAAACTCACCTCACATACCAGGAGAACAATCCTACAGTGTAATAAACTCACCTCACATACCAGGAGAACAATCCTACAGTGTAATAAACTCACCTCACATACCAGGAGAATACTCCTACAGTGTAATAAACTCACCTCACATACCAGGAGAACAATCCTACAGTGTAATAAACTCACCTCACATACCAGGAGAACAATCCTACAGTGTAATAAACTCACCTCACATACCAGGAGAACAATCCTACAGTGTAATAAACTCACCTCACATACCAGGAGAAGACTCCTACAGTGTAATAAACTCACCTCACATACCAGGAGAACAATCCTACAGTGTAATAAACTCACCTCACATACCAGGAGAACAATCCTACAGTGTAATAAACTCACCTCACCTACCAGGAGAAGACTCCTACAGTGTAATAAACTCACCTCACATACCAGGAGAACAATCCTACAGTGTAATAAACTCACCTCACATACCAGGAGAAGACTCCTACAGTGTAATAAACTTACCTCACATACCAGGAGAACAATCCTACAGTGTAATAAAGTCACCTCACATACCAGGAGAACAATCCTACAGTGTAATAAACTCACCTCACATACCAGGAGAAGACTCCTACAGTGTAATAAAGTCACCTCACATACCAGGAGAACAATCCTACAGTGTAATAAACTCACCTCACATACCAGGAGAACAATCCTACAGTGTAATAAACTCACCTCACATACCAGGAGAAGACTCCTACAGTGTAATAAACTCACCTCACATACCAGGAGAACAATCCTACAGTGTAATAAACTCACCTCACATACCAGGAGAACAATCCTACAGTGCAATAAACTCACCTCACATACCAGGAGAACAATCCTACAGTGTAATAAACTCACCTCACATACCAGGAGAACAATCCTACAGTGTAATAAACTCACCTCACATACCAGGAGAACAATCCTACAGTGTAATAAACTCACCTCACATACCAGGAGATGAATCCTACAGTGTAATAAACTCACCTCACGTACCAGGAGAAGAACCCTACAGTGTAATAAACTCACATCACATACCAGGAGAACAATCCTACAGTGTAATAAACTCACCTCACCTACCAGGAGAACTATCCTACAGTGTAATAAACTCACCTCACGTACCAGGAGAACAATCCTACAGTGTAATAAACTCACCTCACATACCAGGAGAAGAATCCTACAGTGTAATAAACTCACCTCACATACCAGGAGAACAATCCTACAGTGTAATAAACTCACCTCACATACCAGGAGAAGAATCCTACAGTGTAATAAACTCACCTCACATACCAGGAGAACAATCCTACAGTGTAATAAACTCACCTCACATACCAGGAGAACAATCCTACAGTGTAATAAACTCACCTCACATACCAGGAGAATACTCCTACAGTGTAATAAACTCACCTCACATACCAGGAGAACAATCCTACAGTGTAATAAACTCACCTCACATACCAGGAGAACAATCCTACAGTGTAATAAACTCACCTCACATACCAGGAGAACAATCCTACAGTGTAATAAACTCACCTCACATACCAGGAGAAGACTCCTACAGTGTAATAAACTCACCTCACATACCAGGAGAACAATCCTACAGTGTAATAAACTCACCTCACATACCAGGAGAACAATCCTACAGTGTAATAAACTCACCTCACCTACCAGGAGAAGAC